>VZUI01013125.1:0-83842 GCA_013401135.1 Cettia cetti | reverse complement strand
AGATAGATAGATAGATAGATAGATAGATAGATAGATAGATAGATAGATAGATAGATAGATAGATAGATAGATAGATAGGTAATTTTTTTTCCAACTTCCAGTTCTGGCCAGCACTAGAGCCAACCATGCCAAAACACAGCAAAGAGGACTATTCTCCTGACACTCCCAGCTGTGGCCAGAAGAAATTGTGCCTAAAATGGCGTGAGAAAATTTCAAGACAAATGAGCTTTGGCTGGCTCCTCTGTGAATGTTTGGATGCTTATTTAAAGTCAAGTGACCCCCAACTGCAAAGCACTGGATGTTCACTCGTCACTAATTTCTAATAGTCACTCTGAGACCAGGTGGAAGAGCCAAGAAAGGGCCACAGGCTCCTTGCTTGCAGAGGATTAAAGAGATGGAGGAAATGAAAAGTCTCTGGGGTCTGTAGGCCATGTTGGCTGGAGAAGTTGTTTTTCCTTGGTGTTATGCAGGAGTTTTGATGTTTGAACAACACCAGAGTGATGGCAGACATCAGGTTGACATCATGTCCTTGCAGACAAGCCAACATATTTCGCTGTGGTCTGGTCCTTCATCTCCTACAGGAGAGACAGGACAATCCCCTTCTCTTTCCTATGCCACCCCCTCATCCCCAAGATGCTTTTTCTACTGCATGTTGGGCCACCTCCATGCAGCCTTGAGCAAGGCTGAAATGATAGAGAAAAATATTGTGTAACTCCCTTGGAAAATCTTGGGTTTGAGGATGGGGATAATTAGAGGTATGTGGAGAATAAGGAGAATTTGCATTTTGGGAAGTCAGGGAACCATTTTTGTCACTGGTCCTTCAGAGGAGTGCAGCTGAGATGAGTATGTGCTTTCACAAACAATTATTTTAAAGTGTGCCCAGAGGATGCAATACTCAGGCTTTATTGGATATGTAATACACACTGTGACAGTATATGGTGGCCAAAATTACAATTCTGGGACCTTGCAGCCTGCAGCTGTTCAGTGAAACAAAGGAAACTCCACCAAAAGAAAAAAGGGAGGGGGGTTAACTCACTTTTAAGCCAAATCCAAAACATAGATTATATGACTTCCCTCATCTCAGGGCTTTTCTGTGCCTCTGGGGACAGCTGGAGGAAATATAAAAGAGCATCTTCCCTAGAGCTTTTCCTAGTGAGGGAAGGGGGGCACAGGCACACCTCATCTTTGCACATCTCCTGCCTGGGGAGGGGGGCATTGGTGTCAGAGGGGTGACAGCTGATGGTGCCCCTTGCTCTGGTAATGTCAGGGCTGTGATGTCCCTGTGGGTTCCTCAGAGCAGCTCTCCAGGACCAGCCATGGTTCTGTCCGTGTTCATTCATGTGTCATTGGCCAGAGCAGAGGAGCATCCAGCAGATCAAAAATCTGCCCAGCTGGAAGCAAAGGAAATCATCTTCTGGGAGAGGTTGGAGCCAGTCCTGGAGCAGAGCAGAGCAGGACAGTGCCTTGGGAACAGAGCCAGCCGAGGACACAGACTGTGGGACATCTGTCCCGCCACAGGAGCCACACGCCAGGCTTTCTCTTTCATGGTGCTTATTATGACCCTAACCTGATTAGTGAGAGACAGATTGTTCTGCATTCTAAACCGCTTCCCATGAATAACTTTTGTTTGTTAGTTTGTTTGTTGTTCTGGTTTGGGGAAACTTTGTCGCTGTGTTCCAGAAATCAGGCTAAAAGTTTGCCTTCCAGAACAGAGTGTGTGCAGATGCTGGCAGGACAAGCTCAAGACAAACTGGGATCTGATCAGCCACTCCTGCAACCAGAACAATTGATACAATGGCAGAGATGCAAAAGCAGATTATGTGATTCAAATCTCAGATAAACCATGCAAGGCCTAAGAAGGAGCAGTGGAGCATAGAAAGGGGCTGGTTAAGCGTTTTTGAGCGCTCTGGGCAGGGACAGCAGGTTCTTTGTGATTTACATGATAAGCAGAGTGACCAGAACCCCAAGAGGCCATCCCACAGCTCTAGTGGCAAAAGTGAGACACAGATCAGATGGAGCTTGTGCTTTATTTCATCACTGCAGTTTTGCTGGGAGTGCACTCCCAGACGGCAAGTGTTGCTCAGCTCCTGGGCTTCAGCTATTCCTTACCTCAAGGCCCTTCCTGGAAATAAATGTACAGAAGTTTCTGAGCCACTGCCCACACCAGCCCCACATCACACACTCCAGAGGATCCATAGAACTGAAGGTGATGGCACTCGTTTGGGAACAGCTGCTGCAGTGCATGGATCCACTGTGTTTAGGGAGGCAGCAGATGTGGAAAGGGCACTTGGGGTCCAGATAAGTTGGTCTATCCCTGGGATCACCCTGGAGGCATCAGGGAGGACGCATCAGGATACAGCACTGAGGCCACACCCAGAGATGGGCTCAGCACTCTGCAGTCCAGAAAGGCACCTAAGGGCTAACAAAGGCTTTCCAGACCTGTTAACTCAGATCCTGGATGCAGAGCTAGGAAGTCTGAAGTAATATATGAAGTCAAAAACTCCATTAACTCAACCTGAACAAAAACACTGCCGCTAAGCGCTACCCGAGTTTAACACAAAACCCCTCTGGCTCCCCAGTTTGGGCAATTTTATCAACACTTGATCTCCTCTGGCATCAGAGCTGGCTTCTGTCTGCAGATCATTTTGTCTAGACTCGGTGTTTACAGGAGGCTTACCCAGGTTGGCACCGTGTGCTTGGCAGTCTCTCTGTGAGCGCTCGGTCACTCCCGGCAGCTTTGTTTGTGCAGCCTCCCACCAAGCCCGTGACCAAAAACAAACCCAGGATGGATTCAGTGTGAGCAGCACTCTCTGGGACACTGAATGTGTTTTGTGCAGCTTGCCCACGAAAGCAAAGGGTATGAGCTGATTTTCAGACATCTACAAAGGGCCCTAATTGATCCCAGATCGTCATACGAGAGCGATTGTTCAGGTGGGCTCAGTTTCTGTTGGTGTTCACCATTGGAACAATTACCCAAACCTCACTCATGTTCAATATGTAAAGTGGCAGCAAAACTCAACCTTAAAAAATTTTCAAGACAGCTTTTTCTGTGTATAAATGCATCAGCCTAAGGCCAGCAAGGGTCAGTGAAGAGCTGCAGAGTCCAGCAGACTTTGAGTAAGAGCTGTAATGATGTTGTTTAAAGAGACATTTCACAGCTCATGGTGGCTGGAGGGAGTTATTCCATCCAGGAATCAGCAGTTTATGCTCAGCTTCTTAATATCCTCAGGAAAATGCTTTTTTAAATAAGAGGATACAGAGTTTTGGATCTGAAAGCCTTTTACAGCTACCCAGCTGCCCTCCTGGAAAAACCCTGTGATATTTCCAAAGGTAATACAGATGTGCATGGCTGAGTCACAGTGTCTTCTAGACCAACATCTGTCCTTCATTCAAAGTGCCTGAAGACTTCAGCTGAACTTCTTCCTCCATCATTACATTTTGTTTGTCCTTGGCAAGAAGAACAAAAGATTAATCATAAATATAAACCCAATATTTGGTCAACATGACTATCCAGGTCTTGAAAGGAGTAAACAATGTGAACATTTGGGGTAAGAGCAGAACTCAGCCAGGGAGCAGAGGAGTTCATGGGAAACAGCAGCACTGTTTGCTTTCACCCCAAACCTCTCAAACTTTGCATTTTGTTCTGTGTAGTTAATATTAATCACTCCAATCAAGTTAATTACCCAGGTTTTGGGTAGTCCTTGCTTCTAAGTGTCCCTTCCCGCTCATGTTCCCATGACACACTCACTGGCCACAGCTTGGTTGTTCATTTCTTTGAAAGAGACTGCACAGGAGTACTGAGATGAAATTGGGTCCAGTCAGAAAGAAACACCCCAGAGAACAGAGGCACCAGCTGCAAAATGCTTCAATTTACTTAGTAAAGAAGTTGTTCACGCCGGGTTTGAGCTTTCTGAAATTTGCACCCAATGCTTGAAAAAGTAGGGGTTGCAGCAGATCCCCATTTGGATTGCTCCTGGGCTGCTCTGTAGGGCTTTTATTGATTTTCTCACTCACTTGTCCCTCTGGCCATCAGATGTACATGACCTCAGAGGCTGATGGCAGATCTGCAGCAAGGCAGCTGGAATGGCACGTTTGAGGTATGCACATATTCATGGCTGCAGAGAAAGCAGCTCCTGAGCCAACCTAACAAGTACAAGAGACAGCTGAGCTGATAGGGAGTCCTGTGTGGATGTCAATTTTCAGCCAACGCTGAAGTGTCAGGACACAATTGTTTGGCAAGTCCTTTGCCCTTTATGTGTCCAAGCAGCGTCCATGCCTTTCTACAACAGAGGGCTCTGGATCTCATAGGGTGCATTCCTTGCTGCTTTTCATTCACTCAAAAAAGACCCCCCCCACCCCCAAAAACTGCCAAACCTTCCAAAATTAGAAGTGAATCAGGGGTCATTTCTATTGCAAAATCCCAGAGATAAACCCTGATAGCTGAAATCTTCCCTTTTCACGTTCAATGGCATCTTATGAGCTGTGGTGTGATGTTCCCCTCACAGAGATGGAGTAAGAAGAGATGACTCACACCTTTTCCCAGTTGTTGTGCAGACAGCCCTTCCTGTGTAACACTGTGATATATATCTGATGATGCTGATAAGAGGTTCGAGCATGTTTTAGCTCCTTGTGTAATTTCCAGCCTAAGTTCTGGAAATAAAACAACCAGAAAAATCTCAGCTTGTTCCATCAGTCTTAAAATGAAGCATATTGTGGGCATCAGTGGGAAAAGTGCAGGCCAAGTTTATTAGAAGTATGAACTTAGAAACCTATAAAGGAAACTTAATGTCAAAATTAATGTGCAGACCCTGGAGAAAACCTTGCTGGTGTCAAGATAGGCAGAATAACTGAATAAATTTGCTCAGTTCCTCACAATCCTACCTCTAATTAGAGTTGCCTGAGGCAGAATCTGTCGGTGCAGGGATGGAAATATCAAACTGAGGACAGGCTGCCTGCCCTCACATTGCTTGAGAGCTCCTAGACTGCTTTTCCATGGCTCTACAGCATTTAATTCACAGGCATTAGGAGCTGAAATAAGGCTGGAAAAGTTTTTCTGCAGAGTCAGGTTGGAGGCAGGTAGACCTGAGGAGTGATTTTGCAATGGAAATCTGACAACTGCACAAAACTCCCTTCTGTTCAGCTGACCACTGATTTCAGGGAGCTTAGGAGAAATGAAGCATGGATTTAAACTGAGAGAGGGTAGATTTAGATGGGATATTAGGAAAAAATCCTCCCCTGTGAGGGTGGTGAGGCCCTGGCACAGGATTCCCAGAGAAGCTGTGGCTGCCCCATCCCTGGAAGTGTCCAAGGCCAGGCTGGACAGGGCTTGGAGCAACCTGGGACAGTGGAAGGTGTCCCTGCCCATGGCAGGGGGTTGGAATGAGGTCTTTAAGGCCCCTTCCAACCCAAACTCTTCTGTGTTTTGTGATTCTGAGACCGATTCAGCATTATGATTCCAGGAACAATAATTCCCATGTTTTTTATTCAGGCCAGCTAAGCTTCCCAGGAAGCCTCCAAGGAACCTTGCCAGGGTTTCCTAACCATGGTGAGCAGTCACCTTTCCTACACATTAAGTCATTGTCTGTCATTCCCACCTTACCACTGAAATGTGCTTTTCCAGGAACCTCCCACAGAGACTTTTCAGGCTGATAAGGATTCGTTTTTCTTGAGCAGGAGCCATGGTTTGTACAATAGCAGTCATCACCACCATCTCCTGTGCCAATGAGGGCCACAAGCTAACTATAGGATGCCTGAGGAGCTATTTCCTGCTATTCTTTCACTTTCCACCAGCTGTTGTTGTTATTATTTAACTTACTATTGGTTTCAAGTATGATGCAGCATCAAGCAGTTGTTCTTATTAAGGAAAAATAATTGGCTGTCTGGCCCACACTTGGATGAAAGCTCATTTCTCTCTGGGGAGTTTTCAGCATTAGTCCATCTCCTGCAACAAAAGCTGTGATTTTAGCATCCTCCAAAACATGAGACTACAGTAAAAGTGGAAATGGGATAGTGAGGGAAAGTTCTGAATTAAAAGTTCTTCATATGGACAGTTAGCAGGAGGGTCATTTCTGTGTACAAAAAAATTCTACTAAAATAAACACACCCTCCAAACTTCCTGGGCTCTAAATCATTCTGCTAAATTTGATTATCACTGAAGTGATTTAGAAAGCAAGATGTTCTCTGCGTTATGAAAGTTTATTCACAACGTCAGCTAAAACTGATAGACACTGCAGTAATTCAAACCAGAGGGTGAGGGGAAAAAGGAGTTATGAAAACTTGGCTTGGGCTGGAGACCAGAGAAGAAATTGAAGGAAGAGCAGCATTTTTGAGGGAAGGGCGAATTGAAGGAATGAAGTTTTGAAATTCCTGTCTTTCCTGCCTCCCCAGTAAGCAGGAGAATCTAAAGTTCCCTGGCTTCATGGGGAACAAAGCAGAGCTTGAAGCTTTCAGCCCCACTGCTCCCACTGGCTGTGGTCCCCTGCCTGCCCAGCCCCAGCTCTTGTGCACACACAAACCAGCCTGTGGCTTGCTCCAGGCTTGAACCTGGTGACAGAAAGGCTTTCCAGAGCGTTGGGCCATGCTGGCACTCAACACTGAACCCCCTGGATGTCAGGAATCCCAGAGCTTGGGTGCTGAGCAGAGGAGGGTCCCCAGCCCTGCTCCCAGGAAAGGTGGATGGCTGCAGCTCCAGTTCTCACAGGCTCTGAGTTAAACCACCTGTGGGTCTCTGCAGCTCTGTCCCTTCTGCTGACCCTGATGCAACCCCTGCCTCAAAAGATGCACATCCTCTGCCTGCTGCACAGGGCTAAACTACAAATGGGAAGGGATTGTCCAAGCTGGTGCTGATGACACAGCCTGGCCAGCAGCCACCACAACAAGGAGGTGGCAGGAGAAGATGCCACATCTCCTGCAGAGGAACTGCTGAGCCACACAGCTCTGCACCAAAAGCCTCAGGAGACTTCCAGAAAGCCTCCAATAATTAACAGCATGAAGCTAACCGTATGTCAAACATTTCATGGCAGATATCCAGACTGTAAATGAGTATCTGTTAGAATTTTACTTGGAAAAGAAAAACAATAGAAGAAGATTTATTTTGAATTAATGCTCTAGCATACTTCCTTACCTATTGCCCTATCCAAGAGCTTTTTCAGTTCAGTATCCCATCTGGGCTCAGCACCATCCCTGTTATATCCCATTTGCCTCTCCTTAGCGTCCAATAAACTTTGAAACAAATCAGTAAAAGTGGGAGAGGCTCTCAGCATTTTATGTAGGTGAAATAAAAGTGGGAACAGAGGCATCTGTGTGATTTCCTTCCATCCTGGTGAAAAAATCAGAGCATGAGAGTAGACCTAGAGACATGCCTGCCATGCAGGAGGCAGAGGAATGTTTGTGAAAGCCTGGGCAGCACTGAGCCTGTGCCTTGCTGCCTTAAGATTCCCAACAGCAGCTCCCATCCACAACAACAAACTCAAACCACAGCAGGAGAAATAAATAAATTTAAAAAAGGATGTTAAAAATCTGGACATTAACTAATAAGCATGGGAGAGAGAAAAGAATTTCAAGTGCAATTCCAGGAAGGGTGTCAACCAGGGACCCTATGTTTGGGTTATCTGGGGATCTTAAACCTTCAAGAAGGGAGATTTACACTGATCCAGAACAAGATATGTGGACCCACTGTGTCCAGCCTCAGAGATTTAAACAACTCAGGTGTAAACTCTGGGAGTTTGTGTCTTAGTCAAGAAAAAAGGTTTGTTCTTTTGTAGTGTTTCTTCCCAAATTTTCTATGTGAGACGGAGAAATGGACAACCTGATTAATCTGCCATCAGAAATGTCTTTATTGAGATGCTCTGGAGGAGCCTGGCAGTGCACATGGGTGGGTACACAGCTGCCAAGCCAGGACGTGCCCAGGTGTCAGGGGTTCCCTGCCAGCCCTGGCACCAACCCAGCCCTGACCTCAGGCCCTGACTGTTCCCCAGAATGTGAACTGCAGGAAGCAAAGGCTGGCACTGCTAAACTCAGCTTTGTGTCTTTTATTGTAAAGGTCTGACTCCTTTTTCCTGCAGTTCTTAAGTGTGGCCCTTTGAGCATAATTGAATGAGACAGAAGCAAAAAAATGAGAGGTTTCTGCTTTGGAAAGAGATGTGATGCTCATTTATTGTTAACCACAAAACACGGGCCCCTTCTCTTTCTTCTTTTTCCTTTTACTTGGTGTCAACTTCACAGCTTTTGTTACTTCAAAATAACTTGGGGTTTAACAGAGCCTAAGGCCCCAAAATGTCCTCATCAGCACATTGGGCTGCCCCTTCTTCAGGGATTGGAGCCACCAAGCATCCTGACAGCTTGGCTGCCACCAGAGCAGGACCAGACAAGCAGGGCCTCATTTTTACCTGCACCAAACACCTCATTTATTCCACTTTTTATAACCCTTTTCCACCTCCCACACCATGCTGCTTTCCAGAGGCTGCAGCAGAGTTTCCCTGTTTCCCAGAGCATTTCTCTGCAGATGAAACCTTCTGTCACCTGCATGAGAACTGAGGTTTGAAGTGCATGTTGTCAGTAATTACCTACTTCATGCAATTCTGTGATTATAAGTTCAGGGTGGGCTATAATGATGGTCTTTTGTCACCTCCTGCACAACCCAGGATGACCCTTCTCCTGAATTTTTCCCTATCCAGTGGTGCCTCTGAGTCATGCTGAGCACCCAGAAGAAAACCACCTAATTTTGGCTTCTAGGAATGGAGAATCCTACACATCCCATCATTACCTCAAATCTTTATGAGGTATCTTACACTTATCTACTTCCACCACTAAAATTTTGAACTGTGTTTCCAGCCCAGATTTGTCTAGATGTTGTGACTTGTTATATCTCCTTTTGCTATGCAAAGGAGAATCCCATTCCTAAATCAGTTTTCTTCAAATTTCAGGTTGATTGGCCAAACACTGTTTTAAAGTAAAATTTAAGAATATTAGTCAGCCTATGATGACAACGGGGACAAAAGATAGGACAATTCCAAATTAGTGCTTTGTCCTCAGCAGTGTCCATTCCAAAGTCAAATAGTGATGCTGGAGCAGGATAAAAATCCTGCAAATGTGTGAGCCAGCATTCATCTACTCTTCGGATTTAAAGAGTCACCATTTCCTGAACTCTGAAAGCATCATAAAATAAAACATTTCTTGGATGTTCTCTGACACAAGCAAATCTTTCTCAAAGCCAGTGGGAGACTTTCCACTTCTATTAGTGGGCATTTTGTCAAGTTCTGACTTTTTTTTTTATATAAGTGAAGTCCCAAATACTACAATAATTTGAAGTTTATTGCCTATGGAAGAGAAGAGTAGCCAAAAAAACCTCCCAAATAAATGTATGGAAAAGAAACAACAAAACAAGGTTTCCCCAAACACACTGGTAACAATACAGCTTTGTGACTGCTGTCATTTTTTAATGTATTTCCAAGGAAAAACTAAAGGAAATATATGATTTGTCCACATTTCTGCCAAGAAGGCAGTTCCCAGAGTATACATCTAATGACAGCATCACAGGAAGACAATTTTTCCCATCCTTTTAAGCTCCCTGTCCACTGCAAAAAGAACATCATCAGGAAGAAATCCCACACAGAAGAGGCTGGGGGTAAGGACACGTCTGATGGAAGTGAAGCAATTCTTTGGAGCTGAGCTGGTTTGAAAGGGCTCTGGTGAGCAGCTCGTCATCTACTGGAGATTGCCCAAATCCAAGGTCTCACTGGAGCTCATCAAAGTAGGCTGTCCATGATTCTGCTGACAGGACAGTGCCAAATATCTGCCCCAGAGGAATTTCTCAGATCTGCTGAGATCGTGAGGATTTATTCTTGTGGGTTTTTTCAGTTGGTTGGTTGGTTGGTGTTTGTTTGTCTGTTTTTGAGGGGTTTTTTGGGGGGAGGAGAGAGGGAATGTTTTGGGTTTTCCTCCCAAGTTGGAAATGGAGAAATTTATTTCTTTAGAAGGAGAATTTGCAGAAGGACAGGTTACCTGGGCCCTTGGCCATCAAGCAAAGCCAGGCTGAATCTGCTCCACAGCACTCAGTGGAAAGTGGCAGTGATTCCTGGCTGGTGGGAGATTAAAGGTGATTTGAAGTGAGGTAAGGACCACCCTTGATGCAGCATTTCCATCTAAACTGAAGTAGGACTATCTGCTATAAACAATGTAATATATTTAACACCCCCCCTTATACATAAAACTGGGCTTGGAAAAAGTATTGGTGGAAGAAGAAACACCAACAAATCAAAAGTGGCAGAGGATAAAAGGTGGATTTTGGAGAGGCCTGAACAAGAGGGCTCCTATGGAAGGGCAGACAGAGCTCACAGGAACTTTCTCCCCAGCAAGGGAGGACTTAGAGAGCCAAATAAGTCCATGAAATTCACACAGGGCCTTCAGGGATGGAAGAAATATTACCTGAAGAGACAAATTCCCCAATCAAGACTACAAAAGCCCTTAAAATTATCACATGAGTTGGTTCAGACTCTCTGGCAGGATTTCTGCAGAGCAGCAGGAGCCTCGGTGTGGGGATCTGATAAATCACAAGCCACTGCTGTGCTGCTGATGCATAGAAAAGAGAACCATCAGGGACCAGTCAGAATCTGCCCAGCACAGATTTGTGCTGAGACATGACAGTCTGAGCTAGACTGGACCTTGGCAATGACCTCTGCAGGGTGCTGGAGAGAGGGAAGCTGCCAGGAATTGTGCTCTTGATGGAGATTTCCCAGGGGGAAATTGGAGAAATCATTCTGCTAACCTGGTGGAGCCCAGTTGTTCCTGCATGGGCTTCCTCAGGAGTTGCTGTTTCTGCCCTGCTTTTGGTTAAGCACTGCAGAAGTGCCTCCTAACTCGTGGCAAAGAACTTTAAACTGAGTGATCACCACTGACTCACTCTGGTGGCTTCCAGTATCAAAAAGGATGTAGAGCTGGAGGAGTCAGAGTTGAAGGGCTCAGTGACTGCTGTGATCAATGACGTTGCAATTTCTATTAGGAAACCCAAAAAGTGCTGTCAAATCTACCACCCTGCTAAAGAGAAAGGTCTCCTCCCTGTCCCACGTGGATATCTTAGTATGGCAGAATCAAGGGAGTCTTATCAAGTGTGCAAAAAGGAGGGCAAAAGCAACAGAGGGGCATCCTGGAGGCTGGGGAGAGGAGAGGTAAAATAAGAACTGTCAAAATTAACCCAGATGGAAGTTTCAATGAGAAAAACAGTCTCAGATGTTTTCCAGCCACAAACACGGAGAGGGAAAAAGTGTTGTGGTGCAGTGAAAATGGAGCAGAAATCAGAGAACTGAGGGTTGCTCCAAGCCTGTCACCCCTCCCTGGTGCTCAGGAAAGGGCTGCTGCAGAACCTGAGATGGAAAACGAGGAGAGAATGGGGAAAGGATGGAGCTGAGAGGGAGTCACAGCCACAGCCTCACATGGGGAAGTCGAGAGGGGTGGGGAAATCTCCCTGCTGGGGTTTGAAAAGTGTTTGAGAAGCTGCACATCAGGACTGTGGGTTTGTAACCCCTGAAGGTGCAATAACTGCATTGAGGGAATAAAGCAAGGAGAAGAGGACAGCTAAGGCACTGTCAGGTCACTGAATCTGAATTGACAGCAAGGCAAGCTTTCAAAAGCACTTTTTCAAGAAATATTAAGACACTGTGAATAAGGTCTTGCTTCCATTCCTGTTTCTTCCAAGAAATGGGTCCCAGCTTTTTTTCTGGCAGGACATGAATCATTCTGACCACCCTCAGTGAAAGCCTGTCCTGTCTGGGTGGAAAGAAGAAAGCCCCTGGCACACAGAGGTTTCCTTCCTGGGCATCCTCTGGGTAACACACTTCGAGCCTGAGCTGCCATTCATTTTTGGCAAATGACTAATAATGACTTGCAAAATTCACTACTATGTTTTTCATCACAGCTGCTCTGGGAATATGTTTTTGGCACTCAAAGCACTGCTACCATCATGACAAAACCAATTATGCTAGTTATAAAAAAAAACAGGCCAAAAAGATATAAGGTTATTGTTGGGGTAAAGGCAGGGGAATTACTGAGATGAGTTGTGTACAAAATAGCTTAAGAGAGTTGATTTCTTATTATTACATCATGAGTTAGGCTGGCTCAATTATGATGAGTGATAATCATGACAAAAACTGCTCTAGCTATGGCCTTGGGAGATGAAAATTGAGGGGAGGAATTAGCAGGAGGTTGAGGGAAAAAATAAAAAAAATTTAAGTCATCTTCAGTATATATTAAGCCTATAGAAATTGGTTTAAATTACAGTGTGTGAGTGGAGTAGCATGAAAAGTAACTCCACAAAAGCAGGACAAGGATTGTCTTATGGTGTGCACCTATAGAAAGCCAGGCATCCTGATGGAGGATTAGGGTTTAAAGAACCCAGAAAAAGTGAATCTGCCTTGTCCCCAGGCAGAGGCACATTTCAGACTGGAACTGCATCCTTGAGTCTTACCCTCATCACACAGCACTTTCCAGAGATACACCTAACTTCATTATAAAACTGAAGGACTTTTATGCCTCCTTAAGTGCTCAGAATCACATAGACCTGACAGTCAGAAATCTCTCCTTTTTCTCCTGAATTGTAAAGCTATACCTGGACTTTAGGTGACCTCCTGGCACTGTCTTTAGGGTGCTGCAGAACTATAATACCCTCACCACCTCCCTTTTGCGTGGAAAACGAAGCCAGCATCTCCCAGTTCCCTCACATCACTTGGCTTTTCCTTTCCCTGGGGCTCTGCGGGCTGCCGAGCATCATCCAGGTGGGAAACCTGACCCCTGGAGGCTCCCTCTGCCCTGGAATTAGGGGGCAGCTGGGCGCTGAGAAACCACCTCTGAGAAAAGGGCTGAAAAACAAATAAAACCCTGGAGAGAGCCAAGGAAAACTGGAAGTAAGGAGATGATTTGTGTAAACTTTAAATTGAGCGAGTTTGGTGGAGGTAGGCTCGGGTTACATTTTGCGGGCAGGGAGAGGCGAACTCCGGCACAACCGCGGCGGCTTCAAGGCAGCACGGACACGGCTCTGTGCTGGCTGCCTCCGTGCCACCCTCCACACCATGGGAACGGCAGGCAAATGGATCCTTTCAGGTTTGCTCTGTGACAAAATGAAGCGGGGAAAGCGCCGGAATATCGGAGTTTTGCCTGTCAATCCCGGGCTGTTGGAAACAACAGTGTTTGTGACAGGCACGGCAGCGCAAGCAGCCTGCCAGCCCTTGGCAAAGCCTCCCACCTGGGAGCTCCAGTTTTACCTGGGGGTTGCACACGAAAGGAAAACACATTTCTGGGTCTTGCAGGACATTTTTTGCCCCGGCATAGGCGGAGGGTTAAGGCACAGCCACCCTGCAGACCACCCACCACCTCCTCACAGCCAGCGCTTGTTCTCCCGCCGGTGTCTTCGGGACACCCAGGGACCAAGAGCAATTTGGAAGCTAGAAAAACATAAACAGCTGCAGATTTAGAGAACAAGAGATAGAGATTTTTGTGATAGAGCTGTCGCTCCAAAAAGTGAGACATAACTATGAAGTCAAAATGGAAAACCTGTCTGGCTTAGGAGCATGGAAAATGCGCTGAGAGCAGAAGTTATGCAATGTGGCAAGATGTTTATCAGTTCTGGGCTTTTTTCAGCTTTTTTTTTCCCCCTATAAATTGAAGATGAGAGTTAGAAAATGGGCTGCTGGGGGTGAGAGAGGAAACAGGCACACTTCGCTTCTCGGGCTGACATTTCAAGAGTGTGACATGCTGTGATGACACTGGGGAAGATTTTAAAGGATCCTCTGGTTTGCTCTTCTCTGACAACTTCCAAGGAAGATTCAGATGAGACAGTGGTGAGGGAAAAGGGCGTAGACCCTCTCTCATCCAACTGCTTCTGGAGATCAGCAGCTCCTTGATACCAACACTAGCAGAGCCAGGGCTCAGCTCAGGAACAGAGCCTGTGCCACACTTGGCGTCATTGGAAACCTCTCCTGTCTCCACACTCAGCAGCACCTCAGAAATGCCTTTCCTAGGAGTTTAAAACCAAACCCAAATGCTGCTGCCTGTCCAAATCCAGAGGAGATGACAGCCGAGAGGTTCGGCAAGGAAAGTCGGGAAACGTTCACAAGAAACGCTTGTGGGTGGTAGAGTGATGTAACCCCTTAGGTAGCTCCCAGCATTTTGAGGTCAGCCATCCATTAATTTTCCATTAAAAACCTGGCAATCTACGTGTGAGCACTGCAACATCCGATTTCTGTGTGCCAGAGAGGGTGTGTACCCAGGGGCTGCCCCTGCACCCTGCTCCCCTGGGTGCACAGGAGCAGCTCAGGACATCCAGAGCCAGCATTCCTGGGAGAAATGAGTCAACACCCGAGCAGAGACACATTCCAGCGTCCAGGAAAACAACTGAAACCTTGAGTGGTCTTGCAACATCCAGCCACTCAACAGAGTGAAGCAATTGCTCACATGAGCTGGTCTTCAGCTCCTTTCAGCCACACTGAAGTGACCAGGACCAGAATTTGTTCCTCTGTGGTTTAGGGGTGCTGAGTGACCACCAGTGACCTCTCCCAGCCCACCTGTGGGCAGTGGGCTGTGTGCTGGGCACCCCTAAAATGCAGAAAGAGCCCTCTCTGGCTGCTGTGTGGGCAGAGACAAGCATTTCAATCTTCCCTTTGCAGGGATGCAAAACTGCTGCCCTGGGAGGAGGAGGAACCACCTCCTCATCCTCCATCCCATGCACACCAAAACAGCAGCAACAGGAGATTTGCATTTCTGACACTTCAACAGCTACGTTAGATTTGGCGGGGCTTTTTCCTTTCTCTTGAAAGCCTGAAGAACGTTTATAGTCTAAGGAAAACATATTAAAAAAAGAAATCCAACAAAACCTAGCAAAAGTGAGTATAATTTTTCCATGCCAAGGAGGGGTGTTTTTAAAAGGTTTTAAGGCAAAACTTTTGTAGTTACAGTGGTACATTTATATTGCAGAAAAAGTGGTGAAAAACAAACATTTCAGAGGTAAAAGCAGCTCAGCCCTAGCAGGTGTTTTATGATGCTAACAGAGCCAAGTGAGGAAAACATCTCTCCATTACAGATGCAATTATCTGTTTGAACTGAAAACACAGACTTTGGAGAAAAAACAGCGAAACGCTTGACTTCCAAAATATTTAACTTATTTTGAGCATTTGACCAGTAGGAGGGAGCAAAGCAGGGACAAAACCACTCGTGTGGTGCTTCCAAATGTACATATACTGTTCACGCTTTTCATAGCTGAGTGGTTAACAACAAAGACAATCACATTCTTGCTACAGCTGATTAAACAGTTGATCCCACGGACCCCAGGCTTCTCAGACACGGTTGTTTGCTGTAAGCAGAACCAGCAAAACAAAAACAAGGCTGAAGTGGAGATGTTCATCTGCCGTGGCTCGGGTTCAGAACAGCAACCCCAGCCAGAGTCCTGCATAAATATGAAACACGTCCTGTTTACACTAAAATTAATGCAATTTAGCCAGAATTTTACAGGGCTGGGAATGTGGAGGTGTGGTTAAATTTTGTAGCTGAGCTAGGATCTGGGTTGTGCCTGTCCTGCTATCATCAAAGAGCTGAAGTTGCCAAGCCCTATGCACAGGACTCCTGGATCCCTGCTTTGTTTATGGGTTAATGTCCCAGTGTTCAATCCATGTTTTCTTGGCTGTACATAGAGTGTCCCACCAGCCCAGCTGGGCAACTTTAGACGATGTCTTAAGCACGCAAACAGCTCTCCATTTGGAAAAGCTTTGATTCCCGTTGAGCCTGTGAATAAACACATCACCCAAGAGTCCATTCCCCACCTACAGCTGCTCCCATGGGGCTCCCTGAATTATGTTACATGGAATATCTTGTGGAGAAATACGTCCTGTTGAACTTAAATGATCTGTCCTTTCAGCAGGCATGCACTCGTTCCTAGTTACATACCACAAATTCCTCTCGAAATTATTTTACATCCAGCTTTGTTTTGCGTATTTGGAAGCACTGAATGTTGCCTCCTTAATGTGTCTTTGTGAGAAACAATTGCATTTGTATTGGCAATCCTTTTTTCTAAGATATTACTAAATCTCCAGTTCTCTCCCTGTGGAATGACAAGTTGGATAAATAAGAAAGCTGGCTTCTCACCACTTTTTTGCAAAAGAGGAAAAAAATGTACTTTACTATGTGGCATAAGAGACAGTATTTCCACATAGCAGCAACCCTCACTCTGGAAAAGAAAAAAATCCTGCAAGCCTTTCACATTTTAGCCCAAGCAGAGTATTTGTTCCAAAGCAAAAATGCTCAAAATGTTCTAGAACTGAGTCCACATGAGATATTCAATATTCATTAATTCCTTTTGCCCCTGTATCATTTTTATTACAACAAATCTGAGACCTGAACCCAGCTGACATTTTTTGTATCTCCCCAGTGGTGTAAGGACTATAAAAAAACCCCCATTTCCCACATGGATAAAGGAGCTGCAATAAACTGAAAAGTTTACAAAATGAAAAAAACAGGAGAAGCAGGCAGGGAGAGCTGTGACCACCACAGAGCTGGAAACTTGGAGCATGAGACCTGAAACAACGTCCCCTTGCAGGAAGCATGTGGAATTTGGAGAAGACCACCACAAGTGCAAGCCTAATATCCCTAATAGATCTCATGTTTAGTATATATATATTTGAGAGCAATGTTTTAACCTTGGAAGAAATGCCCTGTTTCATTTCTTGGTGTGTTTGGTGAGGGAACTTTAGCAAGGGTGAAGGGGTTTGTTCTTGACCTTGTACTCATTAAACCAAGATCAAGTTGGTCCTTCCAGGGCTTGGCCTTAAACCTTGGAGAGGAGACTCTTCTACAAGTCATAGTCACCCATCACCCAGGGCCATGATCTGTAGGGTCTGGTGTCCTGGGGTTTGTGATTTCTGCAGTTTTTCCATAGTTTAATGCCTCTGAAGCTGCAACTCCATTTTATATTTAGCTAATGGAAACCAACTGGAAATATTCCCGTTGACTCCCAAGGGCCATGCCTCAAAACATAATGTATTAATGGAATAAACCACCCTGTTAAATCACCAGAAGTCATGGACAGACTTATTCCTCACCCCTAAGCCCCTGTCCAGATGACACAACGTCTCTGTAAGGGAGGAGCAGGAGGAGTTAATCCGGGGACTAAAGTCTGGGCTGCTGAAATGCAAATTTCACACTCCCTCCAAACAAACACTCTGGATGTGGGAAAAGGGAAAACCAGAGCATGCTCCCCAGGGTCAGCCCAGAATGATCCTGTGGTACCCCTAGAGCAGCCAAATCCTTCCCTACCTATCCCAGAAGCTGCATAGGTATTAAGGAATGTGCAAGCAAGAAAAGGCTGCCACTGCTCATTAGAGGGCGAGGATGAGAAAAAGAAAACAGAATCAGAGCCTCGTTTAGTTTGGAAAAGACCTTTGAGATCATCGAGTCCAACTGTTAGCCCAGCACTGCCAAGTCCACCACTAACCCGTGTCCCCAAGTGCCACATCCAGACGTCTTTAAAATGAGCTTACTCTGGAAAAGGTGGATTTTGCTGCCTGGGATCCATCTCCATACACTCAGCCCAGCTCAAAGCTAGAGAGCCCTGCAGCTCTTGGAACCTTCTGCTGCAACTTTCCATCCAAAAGCTCCACGTGGACTCACTTGTAAATGGCAAGAGATTAGAGAACTTCCCCTCGTCATCACTTATTCACCAAATGTTTGGAAAAACCTTGCTTTCCGCAGGAAAAAAAAAAGGGAAAGGGATCGGATCTTGAGGGAGGGGGGGAAATAAAATGTTTATGGTGTGCTTTACCTAAAAAAATAATTCATATGATGAATCTTTATCTTAAAAGCCCTGGACTAAAAACAAATAAATGAATCGTTGGAATTATTGTGGAAACAGGCATGTTTCATGTTATTTATGTGTTTAATGTTCCTTTTAGGGTTAGGTTTTTTCCTTCCTATAAAGAAAGGCAGTTTTCTTAGCATTACTGTGAATACCAATGTCAAATTCTATTTTAACGGTGTTCAGTGATGCATGAGCATCCCAAAGGCAGAGTTTTAAAAACACTAAAACCATTTGTTAAAGAGCAACTGGACAAATTGAGCAGTTCTCTTTCCCTGCAAGCTTTAGAAAGACAGGTCAAAATATGGTTCCACATGGAGAGTGCCTGAGGAATATTTTTATTGACTTTAACTGAACTTTGGATTAGACACAAGAGTATTTTTCTGTTGGCAATCAGTCTTTGTGAACTGAATTATTGATAAGATTATAAGAAATTAAAGCACTTATTAGATGGCATGGGGTTTTCCAACCAGACAATGTAGTGCATTCTCCAGAGACCTTGAAGCTGCCACTTGAGGTGGGGGATGCCTTTTGCAGGAACAGAGCAGCAGTGATGGGACTCCAGGAGCTCCTAAACAAAGGCAGGAGATCTGCCTTTGGTTTGGTTTTTGTTTTTTTAGGAAAGGGAGAAGTGAAGGGAAGCCTTCTATGAAAACAAAAGGAACTGTCTCAAGTCCAGCCATGTCTTTTGAGAACATCAAGTTTCCTTTCACCAAGACAGCAACCTCATCTTTGCTGGTTCCTTCAAGGTTACCTGATCCAGTTGTTCCAAGGACATCCCTCTTCTCTCTTCTGATGTGGTAATTCTGGCCTCATCCTTGTGTATTAGGTACCAAAACAGGAATTTTCTTCTTTGATTCACCTCTTCTCACCTCTTTTCTTTTTTTATTTCTTTCCTTTTCACTCCATGTGACATACCAAGAGTAAAATACCACTTATATCCATGTCCCACCTGACCTCCAGCCCAGGAGGGACTCACACACAGACCTAATTTTAAGCACACAATTAGCATATGTGATTTAATGGGTGCATTTCATGAGTTTAAAGTTACATAGTTTTTAGAGCAGTGCTGGTTCAGGGGGTATATTCCTGTATTTATGTTGTAGCTTCAAATTCTTCATAATTACATTGCCCCTCCTGCTCTCTTTAGATATTTCCATCTTCCCTCTGTGACAGAAAAAGTCTTTCTTTTCACAGTTTGTTCACCAGTTTTTGATAACACAGTCCCTGTGGTGTTTCCCTTGGCAGCAGGCCTTGGACTGAAACGATTTAATGATCTGATCATTAATTGATGACTGTTTGTGATTGTGTGCACTCGGTGTCCCATGGAAGATGAACCCACCAGAGCTGAAGAAATCCATCCTTTCCTAGGGTAAGGAATCCAAATTTCTAAGGACTGAAGAACACACCTCTGTTGCCATGATTCACCTATGATATTCTTCCAAGGAATACCTGCAGGGAACTAGCAGGATTTTCCTTCATCTACTCACCACAGGATACATCTTTCCCACAAAATTACTAGAATTCTTAATTCTTTTACTACTTTTTTTTTTGAGGCAACAGCAGGTTTTCAAAACTACATTTAATAAAAAAAAGGAAAAATAAGTGGCAAAAGTGTTTTAGGAAGAGGAGGTGATGGCTTGCTGATTCTTTTCCATGTAGCAGGAAGATGTGTAGTTCTGAAGAAAATCAAAATACGGGTGTAAAAAAAATCCTCAAGAAAGTTGTAAAAAGAAAATAAATGAAATAAAATTAAAATCCCAGTCTCCCCAGTAAGGTAAACGAGGGAAATGAATGCCACCTGGGCTGCAGCAGGTATTGGCCTGCTTGGATTTTCCACAAGAGGAAAAGAAATTCACTTTTCTCCCCTCCCGTGTCCCCACTTTTCATCCATCTTCATTTGGTCCCATTATTTTGTCAGCCATCTGCCCGGCTCCAAGTCAAATAACCTTCCTCCTTCTGCCTTCTGCAGGATTCAACAGATCCAAGAGCCAGGGAATACAGAGTGTGGATCTGAGCACTCCTGGTGCCTGGGATGGATAAACCCGAGTTTAAGCCTTGCTCACTTCAGGTTTGTGGGTCCCCCCCCCTTTATAAACCTGCTGAAATGCTTTGAGCAACTGAAATTAGCCTTGTAAAATCCCTGCTGCCCTGCCCAAAAAAAAGCCACAGAGCCTTGATTTCCACTGAAATATTGAAACATTTTGTTATTTTCTCATGCTGCTGCTGCCTCTCGAAGAGCAGGTGGCCTTAGCACAGATTAGTTAAACAAACACATGGAAAGGAAGAGTTATTCTGGCAGAGGGGGGGAATGGAGGCCAATATTTCTTCTTGCTGAGGTCCAAAGAGTGTGCCTGTGAACCTACAGGCAAAGTGTGCACAGGAATTTGTCACTGCTTTGTGTGTGACATGGGGACAGGGATTTACCAGCTCAAGGGGACAGGAAAAACAGAACCCCATCCAGAGGCAAAGTCTGGCTGAAAGACCACAACAAATTCTGTCTTTCCCTCAGGAAGATTCCTGTGGAAATGAGAAAAAAAAATTAAAATAAAATAAAATTAAAATATTTTAAAAATAAAAATATTTAAAAAATAAAAATATTTAAATAAAAATAAAAATAAAAATTAGAAATAGAAATAGAAATGAAATTAAAAGAAATTAAGTGAAGTGAAATGAAATGAAATGAAACAAAACAAAACAAAACAAAACAAAATAAAATAAAATAAAATAATAAAAATCACAGGCATCTGGCAAGCGACAATGACTGAAGATACAAGCTCACTTCCAGTAGAAGGGAGATACCAAATAGTCACTTTCTGATGAGAATAAATGGAAGAAAAAGCCATTTTTGGAGGAGTGAGGGGAGAATTAGGGCCCAAAACATTATGATGCACTGCCTAAAGCATGGGTTAGCAAGTGCAAAGGGCTAAGGATTTTAATTTCTTTTAAAGCAGCAAAGAATTTCATGCAGGTTTTTGGGTCTTTTTGAGGGGAAGGGGAGGGTGGGAATGGAAAGGAAACAGGGGAAAAGGGGAGAAATAGGTAGTAAAAACATCAGGAGAAATATCACAGTAGCAAGGAGAGAAGGCAGCTGAAAAAGTCAAGGATAACTGAAGAAGCACATGAAGCATGACCTTGAAATGAGACTGATGAAGTGAGTTTTTTGGGTTGAGTACTGGTTGGGAAAGGGGAGTTGGACCACTGCCCAAGGAAACTGCCTCCCACTATTTAATTCCTAATGAGTTCAAGGAAAAAGGATTTTGCCAGGCTTTGAAATAAACAGGATTGTGTTAAAGAAGTACTGGAGACCATCATTAATATCTACTTCTAGCAAAACAAAATCCCTGAGACCCCAAATCCTGGCCAATCATTTGGGTCAAAAAGGTAACATCAGATAAATTTCAGTGCTATACATAATTTTTTAGGGCCAAATAATTCCATGTGTTCACTTCATGCCTGTATTGTTGGTCTTCAGAAGAGAAGGGTCATTTCTAATACATTATTGCATTAATTAATACTGCAGGACTTCAGCATTGTAGTTTCTTATTTTCCTTCCATCCTGTGCCAGTTTTTCCATCCCTATAATCGTCCTTCCTGTTTATGCTGCTCCATATGCACAGTGGCTACTAAAAGTCAGCTGTTAAAACTGTTTACTGTAAATATTTACACTGTGGCCATTAGTGAAATCTCTATCTCTGAATGGATGATGGATGGCAGAGGGGTCTAATCCGAGAGACACTGTGGGATAAACAGGGGAAAGTCATGTGTGTTGTCTGGGAATGCTGCTTCCCACTCTCTGGAAGTCAGAAAGGAAAGTCATGTGCTTGGGACATTTGCTCTGAAAAATGCTGAGAAGCACAGGATTATTTGCTGGTGTCCGTGATCCAGTTTGGATCCCCTTTTCTCCAGGGCATCCTGGAGTCTGGGCTGTCAGTGGGCATCCAGCAGCTGCTGGATGAGCCATGGAATCCATCAAATTCTGGAAAGGATGGATCCTAAGTGTCCCTGTTCCTCAAAGTCTTTGTGTCCTTTCAGAAGCAACTGGTGAGGCAAAGCAGATTTTCTCTTGAGAAAGAGACACTGAAGAAACAACATAACAAAATGCCCTCCAAACAGTGAATTATTTGGGAAGAGGAGAAATAAAATTATTTGGGGAGAGCAGAAATAAGCAAGCACTTGATGTCAGTTAAATATTTGCTGGAGTAACAGTTTGGGCTTTGTTAACAGGAATTTTTCCACACAGTGCTACCACATCAAGCTTCAAAGAGGAGTCACCTACACAGCTCTTCCAGCCAAGCCTGACCTCCTAAGGGCACAAAAGGAGAGAGTTGGAAAGGTGACATTCCCTGGAGACCTCCAAACAGACAAGTCAATATATCTCAGCACAGAGACCAGCCTCATCCCGTGCTTCTAATCAGAGTTGTGGGAATTCTTTTTCAATCAGGATAGCACGTAACCCTAAAGCACGTGCTTGAGTTCCTTGTTTAAGCCCCAGGATGTGTTTAGATGCTGTTTTGCAGGGCTGGGCTCTCCTGATGACCCAGCTGATGCACGTCACAGAGCGTGTCCTGCAGGGAAATAACTTGGCAGTTTACTCTGGATTTAAGATAGGACTTGTGAGCACATGGAAAACACTGCATGACTTATGCCTGCACGATGTGAGGGTTTGGGAAATCTTCCATGTGTTACTAAACCCATTTGAGATTCTGAACTCTGCCTCCTTTGTTTTTGTTTCAATTCGTAGAAAAATGGAAAATCCACAGGGAGATGACCAGGATAATAACACTGGTGAGTACCTATTCTTGGAGATTCATCCTAGAGAACATAATTTTCCCTGAACAGCAGCAGGATGGAGAATAAAGACAGGCATGGGGGTCCTCTGAGAGCTGAGAAGCAGAGGAGCCTGGAGAAAATGAAAACAAAAACAAGAACAAAAACAAAAAAACCCCTCAAACAAAACCAAAAAAAAAAAAAAAAAAAAAAAAAAAAAGAAAGAAGGAGGGAAGGAGAGAAAAGGACTTTTCTTGAAGGGAGGAAGAGCAACATTTTGGTGTTTTTCACATCCTGACCTGTAACCTGATGCACAGCAACGTTCCCCTTCCACATACACACCAGCACACCTGCAACTACTACTACAAAAAAATCTCATTTTTGGTGAAAATGCTCTTCTCTGCCAGCTGCATATCCATAAACCTGTGTTTCCCTCCATCCATAAACCTCCATTTTCCTCCTTGCTGCCCTCTGATCAAAGGGAAAGCAGCTCCTTTTTTCAGCGTTCCCTTTCATTTGGCAGAAGCACCTTCCTTCCCACACCAGAATTAATCTCTGAACAGGTATTTTTTCCATTTGTAGCTCAGTCTTCTTTGTGGGAAAGTTTATTTTGCTCAGCCCAATTAGGCACTGCTGCAAATGGTCTCTCAAAGGCAGCCAGGCTGGGATTAGTCACTCCCAGGTGGGAAGGTTTGCTCCATGTGGCACCTGCCAAGCTCCACACAGCCTCCACTTTACAGGAGATGGATGGAGCTGATGGCACCACTTTTGATTTCTCTCTGTAAGGTATTTTATTTCTGCTGGCTCTCCCAGAGCTCAGGCTTGGATGTGTTCATGACACAGCTTGATATTAATGTGAGTTTTCCACCCTCTACCACTGCATTCTCACCTCTCTTCCCCACGTAACTCCACTCTGATCTACTGCTTGTATTTATCTTTTCCTCTCCTCTTGGCTCTATGGTACACACAGAACAACAGGCCGATGGTTCAGAGCAGAAAACTGCTTTTTTTTTGGCAGAAAGCACAAAAGTGGGCTCAAAACACCACAGGCACACGAGGTTTTACCATCCACGTCTTACCTGCCCTCCCCAGCTGCTGCTGGAGCATCGCACAGGGAACTCCCTTCTCCCTCTGCCCTGAAACAACTAATTAAACTGAAAGCCATTAACTCAACAGACCCAAAAATTGTGTCGGGAGGCGTTTTTGAGCCTGGCAGATCACCCTGACCCCGGCTTGTGCCGAGGGTTCGGGCAGGTACGAGGATGAGAGCTGCGTGGGCTCCAAAGCCACCCCGCTCATCCTGGAATGTGGTGGGGAATCCAAGGACAGCTTCCTTAACCCCTCAGCCCCTCACCTCAAACAAAAGCAGCAGTGGCTTACAATGAGTGCCATTGAAGAGATAACCACCTCCACTGCCTGTTATTGACTTTAGAGCGGCATTTCCTCTATCAAGAATGAGCCCCACAACAAGGTATTTGTACCTGGCTGCAAGACAAACTTGCTTTTTACCGGTGCCTGCTGCACATACCGCACCGAGGTGTTGGGAGGATTAATTACTTAGCTCATGCAGAGGACTTTGAAGATAAAATGTGCCAAGTAATTACTATGTGTTTTACTGATTTGGGCATGCACGGACATTTTTTTCGTAATGGTTTGTTGATTTTGTTGACTGGCAGTCCAGGACAAAGCTGCATTTCTTGCGAGGTTTCTTTTTTTAATATTAGTTTTAATAGGATTTTTAATTGCAGTATTTACTTTAGTCACCTATTAAATAGCTAATTGCTTGTGATCCTGTTTAGATTTGTGTTTAGCACAGACAACAATTACATCTTTTCTCCCACAGCCCACAGTTACTGCGTTACATGCCGGGCTTGATCTATTTTTTTCCCCTGTAAACAAGACTGTAATAACTTATTTTCGTGCTTCTCTTCCATAAGGTGGAATGAATCTCAGTAAAGGCTCTCTGCTTTGCCCACAACAAAGGAACCACGGCCAAAAGCTGTTGTACAAACATGAGAGATTGATCCTTTGTGTCATTAAAAGGTGTAAATGGGACATCAGGAGAAACAACGGGGTAGGGAAAGAAAATGTATGCGAAATTTCGTGTTCAGCTGATTGTGAAAAGGTGCTGGTGATGCTGTCTGGGGAGGTCATCACGTTTTCCTTCCAGGAGAATGAGCAGGGAGACTGGTGGCTCTCACTCATCAGAGCTTTAGGAAGAGCGCTGATAGGAGCAGCAGCAGGAGGGTGCTTTGGGTCGCCCTTCAACCAGGGTGACCCAAAAAGCTCTCTGAGAGCCTGCCTGGAGGAGAGGAGCCCAACCAGCAACCTCTGCACCTCCTATTTAATCTACCATTACCACTTCCACAAACCCCCAATTAAAGAAAAAGGCTTCCCTAGTATCTGAGTTTGGCAGATTATTTCTATTCTGCTTCCTCACCACTTCAGGCCAGCACTAAGCTCCTCTGCAGCACTCAGGAATTTGTGAAAAGGTCAAGCTTCATCAGAAACAGCCACCAACAACAACCAGACAGGAAAGGTCTCCTTTCTTGCACGCCTTAACCTCCTTTTGCTGCTGCAGGAGGATTTCCAAGCTCATCATCTCAGATCTTAGATTACTTTTTTTGCCTGTCTTTAGTCCCAGCCCCGCAGGCAGGACTGGCGACCTTCCCAGGAGCAGAAGGTGAACATCAGATCTCTTTTTGACAAGATGACCTATCCCTGTGTGTGTGGAGACCCTGCCCAGCTCTTCCCTCCAGTCTGAGCAGGCAAAGCCTCTGTCTGCCCCAGGAGATGCTTTTTCCAGCACCTCTCCTTCGAGTTACAACCCGAAATAGTGTTAGCAGATGGAAACTCTGGATTTGCCTCCCTGTGATGCCATCCAGAGGCCAGACAGCTCCAAGGGGGGATCCTGCCACAGGCACAAAGGGAGCTGGTGCCTTACAGCCTCTCCACTGGGATCTGAGGGGCTCATTCAGCCCTGCCTCTGTATTTACTTTTCTCAGGTTTTATGGCAGAGGCTGTGCATTGCAACAACCTTTTTTTTCTTTTTTTTTTCTTTTTTTTTTCCTTTTCTTTTTTTCCCCCCAGGAATTCACAGCAGGTGCAGGATTGTGAAGGGTACTTACAGGAATAAGCCAGGCTCCAAAGGAAAAAAATCTCCAACCCTGCCTATCCTGCTGTCTCCAACTGAGGTCAAGGCAATCCTGCTAATTATTGGATGCATTAAAAATCTTTACAAGCCCCTCCAGGAATCCTGCAGTCAGGTTTAGCAGTGCCACGCATCCCAAAGCTTTCAGGGCAGGCAAGCTTCAGGGATATCATGTTTTTCCAGGCACAGTACCGAAAGTAATAGAAAAACAACTGTCTCATTGTTTAGAGCATCCCTAAATATTGCCAGTAAAGATCTGGTCAACTTTCCACAGTCTGTGGCTTTTGAGATTTTTCCACCAGGGTGATTTATTTCATCAAAACAGCTCTTGGGCCACCAGCTGTTAAAGCACTTGTGGAAAGGGCCAACTCCATTCTCATTCCTCGCTGCAGGTTTCCCTTAATAGAATCAAACTGGATAATAAGTGCTAATACTGTAATACAGTTCTCTCTACTTTGACCTAAATTCTCCTCCAGCTCCCAAGGGGGTGGACACAGGGGGAATGCTGCAGTGTTTCCTCCAGTGCATAGACAGGCAGGATTAACCCACACAGACAATCCTCATCCCTGTGTTTTGGGAACACTTTGAGGTCTAGGCTCTGTTGTATCAGATACTGTGCAAAAATCCTATCCAGTATCTCTGATCCCAAACTGTTTGAGGTCTGTTAATATCCAAACAGTGCTTGGTCCCAGAGCCTGTTCTCCAGAATGACCTTTCCCTGCTGCATGCAGCCAGATCAGACCGTCACAGCTGTTCTTTTTTTAATAAAAAGATAAGATATGGCACAATTTTCTAAGTTTGGTAATTGTGCTACCAGCTTGAGCACACAATAAGAAACCAAATATCGCTGTGATTAATTAATATTGCTAAGGGGGAGTGTTTTAATTTGTTGGGTTTTTTTTTTTCCCCTGAAAGACTATCTGGAAAAATCAGATTGGTGTAAACATCACAAGTGTATTTTGGTCATGTTCATTTGGCAGGTCGGGTTCCAGTGAAATTGTTCATTTATTTAACTGCTCTCATTGCTACATAACCCAAGCTGTAGTTTTAGACACATGAGCCACATGTGCTTCTCTAGGACATGCACAGAGCTATGGCAAAACCAACCCACCCAAGCTGTGTGGAGCAGAGCAAGGTGGTTCAGGAGTGGGATCTGGGATGGAGTGATGTGACTGGTCCCTCCTGGTCCTAATCCCAGCAAAAGCACGTGTTGTTGCCCAAGAAATTGGACCTAAATCACTTCTCAAGTAGAAATGGGCTTCCTTAGACTTCAGGGTGAAGGTTTCAGGGTTAAGGCTCCAGGCTGTGAGTTTGCAGCCATTGTAAGCATTCCCACCCTTCCTGCTGCCAGGTCAGGGACAGCAGGAGTGGCAGCACTGGCCTCCTGCATGGCCCAGCCTGCACTTCCAGAGGAGCTCTGGCAGCCAAGGGGAGGAAGGAAGGAATGCAGACTCTTCCAGTCACTAAGTTAATCGGTTTCAATGCATAATTAGTGTCATTCTTGAAAACCCACATCTTGTCACCACTCTAAATGTGTTTAGCTTCTGTTTCCTCATTGTTTTAGGATCTCGTTTTTCCTCTAGATTAAGGAGATGCTTTTGTTCCCCCCCTCAAAAAAACCCCCTCTCCCATGTGGGTGTTCATAGATGATTAAGAGATGATTGGAAACCTCTCAGCCTGCTCTTTGCATTAAACATTTGCCTGAGGAAGGACAAATATCCACTTATGCAGTTTGGAAGTTTGACAAAATCTGACATATTGAGCAGGGACTAACAAATCCCTGATTTGTATCTCATCCTGGGTACCACAATTCTTTGGGACTACTTATGCATAGCAATCATGAAATGAATTAAAACTAATTTTCCTATATTGCCATAGAAATTTTGGGAGATTTCAGGCTGCCCTGAAAAGCCCAGAGTCAAACACCACAAGGGAGCCAGTTTAGGAGATTAGTCAGGGAGAGCAGGGCTGCTCCCTAATGGAAAAGCCAGGAAAACCAAGCAGCAGCCCAGGACAGGGCAAAAGGCAGGCAATCAATCCAGCAGCTCAGGCTGGGCTGAGCTCAACTGGGGACCTCTTGATATCATTATTAGGGAAAAACAGGTGCCTTGAGATGTGAAGTCAACTTTGAGTAAGTTGGTGGAGAGGAGCTATCTCCTCTCCTCACTTTCTCTATCAGAGTAAACCCATTTCAACTGGCGTAGTGAGAAAACATGACTTGACATCTCTGACGCTAATCAGAACACATGATTTTTTTTTGTTTTAACACCTCTGGCACGTCAGGGTACATGTCCTCCTGCAGCCACAACAGTCTCCAAACTCCCTGTGCCTGCAGCCACTTCCACCCCAGCCAGAATGTGCAGCAGCACATGAGCCTTCAGGCACACCACAGCTGGGCAGGCTGAGGAAAAGGGTTCAACTCCACAAGCACAGAGATCTAGAATTACACACTACGTGTTTCTTATCCTAGTTTATTTTTGATTTGATTTTTATTTGCAAGCCAGCACAAATGCAATGTTCTGCAGAGGGACACACTCTCTTTCCCCTACCTTGAGACAGACAGAAAGACTTAGGAAATGCCAAACTCCGCACAGAAAATGCAAGAATTGAGCAGTTCAGCTTTCAAGAGTCAGATAATGGCAAACAGAAGGTTGAACTTTTCCCCTCGTGTGCATATGCATCATGATTCATTGCATACTCCTCTTATGCTATTCCTCAGCTATTGCAGCATGCCATAATTTGTCTCCAGAGGCAAACAGTAGTTTGCAGAGCTGCATACTTGTCTCTGCGCGGCGGGGCAAGGCTGAGTTCACAGCACATGCCCAAGGCACTGCACACCACGGCAAGCAGGCTGGCGTCAGGGAGGAGCACAAGAGCAGGGCTGCTCCCTAAAGGAAGAACCAGGAAAACCAAGCAGCAGCACAGGAACAGGGCAATGGGCAGGCAGGCCTGTGATACAGCTCAGGTGGGCTGAGCTCAAGTGGGGACTATCAAAAGTCCAAGGTGAGGCAGGTCAGGGAATGGGTCAGGTTGGAAGGGACCACAGTGGGGTCATCTGGTCCCACCTCCCTGCTCAAGCAGGAGAATTCCAGAGCATACAACACCGGATTGTGTCCAGGTGGTTCTGGAATATCTCCTGTGAGGGAGACTCCACACCCTCTCTGGGCAACCTATTCCAGTGCTCAGTCACTGCACAACAAAGAAATTCTTCCTCGTGTTCACATGCAGCTTCCTGTGAATCCATTTCTGCCCATTCCCTCTTGTCCTGTTGCTCAGCACCACCAGGCAGAGCCTGCTCCATCCTCCTCTGACACTCTCCCTTCAGGTACTGACAGGTGTTGATAAGATCAAGGTCTGTTAGTGCCCTCAGGGCCCCCAGCTGGGTCCTGGATGTCCCTGAGATGTGGCTGCCCTGAAACAATTCCCTGAGTTACAAGGGAGGTTGCATTACAATGGTGTCTGAATTACAGTTGGTCAAGTGGTCAAGCACAGGATTTGGTCTTGTGAGGCAAGAAGTAGTGGCAGGTTTGAGTCACTTCTGTCAGCAACAGGAGTGGAGCTCCTCACCCCCAAAGCACAGCTCAGAAAAAGCTCTGCTAGAAGAAGAGCCTGAAATCATGGCTTTGTGCATCCACATCAGAGCTTCTCTCCAGCCAGTTTGGACCAGTGGAGTCTGGCAGGCTGGTATTGCAAATTCCTCTGAAAACATCCCTGAGCTGCCTTCTGAAAGGAGTCCAAGCTCAGTGCTGGTGCTGCTGAAGTCAGCACAACCCTGAGCTCAGGCAAGAGCGCTGCCTGGGGAGCCTGCCTGTGCACTGGACACGCTTCCCAGCGCTGCACGCTGAGTAATCAGCTATTCCCATGGAGATGAGCCCTGGGAGATGAGCAGCAACCAGCACTGGGACCCGTAGTTCTGGGAAGCACAGACCTCTGCTTTCCCAAATATCTCACGGCGGGAGTGATGCCGCTCCAACCTTGCGAGTAATAAAAAGTAATGGGAAACAGATGCTGCTGTACCTTAGATTAGAATCTATGTTTAGATTTCCAAGATAATTTTTATCTCTGATACTTTGGCTAATGCAAGGCTGATATGATAAATGGATTTTCTGCGGAGTCTGAGAAGAGCTCGCCTGCTTCAGAAGGCAACCTGATACGGAGTTGTCTCCGGCTGGGAGACAGAGAAAAGAAACAGAGCTGGCCTGGATGGGTCGGGATGGAGGCTGTGTTACATGCACAGGGTCAAACAACCTGGGACTGGCGCTGGAGAGGGGGGAGTCACATCTCCCCTCCCACCTTCCCTCAGCAGGGTGGGAAGGACCATCCCACAGGGCTCAGAATCTTCAAATCCTGAAGGAGGTGGGGTCGAACACCCAGTGCACTGGCTTAAATCACCAGAGGAGAGGGTACCACATTCCAACAATCCGTATTTCCACTGGCCCATAGTACCAGGATGGGGTATAGACCTCCCTGTGCATCCTCATCCTCCTCAGCTCAGCTGAACCCTGTTTTCTGGAACCAATTTTTTCCATAAGTCCTCTTTCAATATTCCCTGTCTCCATCACCTCTCCTGAGGCCAGGCACAGTTCACTGTCATGCTGTGATTTCTTTTTCACTGTCCCCTTGAAGCAATGGCCACAAACAGTCCATACAGCTTTGTCGTGGTCAGCAGCCAATGGGGCCAATAGCAAATGCACATGGCAAAGAAAAAAAAAAAAAAAAAGGGGGGGGAAAGAGTAAGAGATTTTATTTTTTTGAGATTATTTTTTTCATTATTATTTTCCAGCCTGAAAACTCTTGGCAGAGTAAAACCCATCAGTTCCTTCTAGCATTGTAAGCGGAGATTATGTAATATTTACAGTGATATTAATGCAATCAATCAGCGTCAGCAAGGGGAGATGTGGGAGCCAGCTACACAGACGAGAGAAAAGTGGGGAAAAGGGAAGCACAAAGGGGTCCCTGTGATGGCCAGGGAAAGATGCCAAATAATTTCACTGCTTTCCAAACTAATATGTTACAAAATAACACAATCAGCTTTGGCCCAGTTCATTAAAAATAATTGACTTGACTGCTCAGTGACTTCCCGGCAGACTGGAGATGCCCACGAGCACCCAGGCGTTCCCATAAACACCTTTCCTCCTCCCATTTGGTGGGACAGAGTTTGCCCAGCCCTGCTCCAGCTCACTTCCAAACGATGTCAAAGGAGCCCTTGTTGGACCTTGGGCTAGTGGAAATGGTGAAAGAGTCATGGATCAAGAGCCCTCACTCAACAGAAGGGCTTGGCCACGCTCCTTCCACTTCCAACAAAACGCCAGTGCCTGAAAGAGGCTGTTCTTCCCAAGGCATGGGCCTTGCAGCATCAGGAAAGGGACTTTGCAACCCTGAAAGCCCCACAGACAGCAACTTCTGCTGCTTTGTTTTTATTTTCCTTCCCTTCTTCAGGTGGAAACACTAAGAGGGAATTGTTGCCAGAACTTGATTTCTGCATCGTCACTGGAGAAGTTTTTGGCAGTGGGGAGGAGGTGTTGTTCTGCTGTACAAGGGTGGCAAGTGGGGCCTGCAGGTGACTTGAGAAAGGCTTCAAACCCAACCCAGCCAGCTCCCAGGTAGGCTGCAAAGGGCTCAGCTGTTGGCTTCTAAGGAGCTGGGAATGTGCTGAAGAGCAGCAGCTGGGAATGTGCTCTGGTCCCTGTCTCCCAGGGTGGAACCACTGCAGGCATTTCTAAACCATATCTTGGAATAAGCCTTTCCTAATTAGTTGCTACTGATGTTTGGACCCCAGCATGCAGTTTGGCAGAGGCCAATCTTGGGATTCAGGTTTTAATGTGGAGTGTCTCAAATTTTGATGATGCTGGAATGAGGGATCCCTGCTGCTCTGGCTGATGGGCCACTCTCACTGGGGGGAATAGGCAAATCAGTTTAGAAGAAAGTCAGGTCACGTCCTCATAAACCCATGAATCCTTCCTTCAAGAGAGGCAGGAAGGGATGAATTGTCTTTTTTTCCTAATTTTAAAAAGTTATGTAACTGTTGAGATACTGGTTCTCACATCCCAGTAGAAGATCTGATCTCTGACTTCTGCCGGACCATGGAAGAGTTTCATAGCCAAATATTGACTAATCCAAGAAATTCAGGTCTGCTCTGGAGGGGTCACTTCCTGTTGATGTGTTTGCTGAACTGGAAAATTTCAGGTTCCAGAATTTACCCTGGTCTGCTACCTAACGGACAAAACCTGCATTTCTTTAGAAATGTGTCACCTGAGAAAGAGAGGCAATGACCCTAATAAAATTAAGAAAAACTGACGTGATGGAAAGGCCTGAAACCTTACAGCATTTTCTTCAGAGGATTTTTTTCGACCAGGAATTCAGTTTAACTTCTGGAGTAAGAAATTCCAGTTATGCTTCATTTGGAGAGAGGACAGACTTTACATTTTAAAAGCCATCAAGTGCAGTAAAAGAATACTTTTTTCCCATAGCATTTTTCCCATGTTCCTGCTTGTTATGTTACCCCAAACCGGAGGCATGCTCAGGCCAAAGTCAAAACAGATATACTCAGGGCAGGTTTCTTTTTCTCTGTTGACCTCCTGCCAGAACCCACCTGGGGAAATTCCCACACCTCCAGAAAGATTTACTGACACCCACCTGGGTTGAAAGGGAAGGGACAGCTGAGAGGGAGAGCACTGCTGAGCTCCTGACCCCAGTGCAGACTGAGATAAGGCCAGGGATGATGACTCCTGGAATGCTGGTTTTGAGAAGAGCAATTGGCCTGGCTGTGATTGAGAAATGCCTGCTCTCCAGAGGAGGATCAGCACGTGGGCAGCAGAGAATTTTTCAAGAGCAGCCCTCCCCTCCAGTTTGTTTGGCAGTAAGAGGCACTTGTCTCTGAACAGGCACTCAACATGTGATCATTTTGGGCTGCTTCCCATCTAGGAGCATGACTCTTGGGGAAAGCTTGACATCACATTATGCCCTTCTCAGAGAGTACTAAACTCTGTTTCAGGCCAAGTTTTGTGCATTTCTGACTCTTGAGCCATGCACTCACTTCTTCTCTGTCCCAATGAGTCTATTTTGGGCTGAATTCCTAGTGACATGAACAAAAATTCCTAGAAAAAGACCCTTGTGCGCAGATGGAAGAGCAAACTCTTTTAACCACAACCACAAACCACTTCCATAAACTCCAACCTTTTGCTCCAGCTTTAGGTTTCCTTTCTGAGACTTGGGAGCTTTCTGAGCAAAGTTTAGTGCTCTTGGAGAAAAAGGGCCCCTTTTTTATTGCTGCAGAAACCTGTTCCTTGCACCATGGAGGTGCTCACCAGATGCCCTAGAAACCTTTGTCACTGGGAGCAAAGGAAAAAGAACATTTGCCCCAGACAATTTTAATCATGTAAGCAACTAAATTAGGTGGCTGATCTGCCTTTGATCTCTTTGTAATCTCTGCAGAGATATTTATTTAAGTGAGTATAGAGCAGGAATTAACCTCCTGTGCAGAGAAGAACCTTACAGAGTAACCTTTGTCTCTTCCCTGTGTAGAGGAGCTGATGAGCAGTTTAGCCAGGCAGCTAAACTGACTTAGAGACTTAAGGACTTAGACAGCTTAAGTAGACACCTGGAGGTGTCATCACCTTCTGGAGATGAGTACTTTTCTGGTACTCTGTCCTCTGTGCCTCCATGGAGGGGGAAATGCTTCATTTGTGCCTCAAAATCTGAACAGCACATTTCCCAACACTAAACTGACCAAGAATTAATAGTGGGTAGAAGGGTGACCTGAAATGTTTGTTCCAGGAGAGCAGCAGTTGCTTTCCCTGGTCTGTGGTGATATTCACAGCTTTCTCTGTATGTCACACTGAGGCAAAAATTACGCAATGTTCCGACTGTACATTTATCCACACTTCTGGTGCTTTAGCAATCTGGCTTCTCAGCTAGAGGCTGGAGCCAAAACATATTAAGAAATGAGCCTGTGTTTTGAACATATGCTATCAGCAAAGTCTCATTTTTTTGTTGCCACTTAGTATTTCTTAACAGGAGGAGAATGCACATGGGGCTGTCTTGAGGCAGGAACGTTGCAGAGCAAAGCCCTGGATGGCTTTACACCTTCAGGCTGCTTGCTGCCACTGGTCTGCAGTGCAGAGGTGTCCAATTCTGACCCACCCCTAGTGGACTAATGGAAAGAACCATCAACAGCAAAAACACTGCAAGGACCCAAGATGCTGCCAAATCCCCCACCACCTTGTTGCAGGCAAATGAGGAATAAAAAGGACTGAGCTGCACATGACCTTAGGATGAAAGATGGATTGGGGAGAGCAGTTCACCCCAGCCCTGGAGAGCCATGGGCTTGGCCAGCAGTCCCTGGCTAAATGATGAGTCCATCCTGTTTGTTACAGACACAGAGCAGCCCTTGGCTGCTGCTCTTGTCTGTATTTCTATTTGTGCCGATAATACACATTTTTAAAGGCGATCTTGATTGCTGCACTAGATTTATTAGCAGGGATATTATCTATCCTTTCTTTCCACCCCCTCCCCCTTCAGCCCAATTCTTCATTTTTACGAGAGGGCAAGTTGAGGACCACACCTCCTCAGCTTCCCAGGGACAGCACCGTGGACATCAGCTCCACCATTGCCCAGAAATCAAACAGGATGAGTTCACAGAAAGCTGGTAAATGACTGAATGTGAGCACAGGGAGGCCAACTGCATTATTTTCACCCTGAGCAACTGGTGATGCCAGTACCATTGCATCTATTCTGAAGCAGGGTAAAGAGAACAAAGAGCTTTTGGGGTAGAATCCACGTCACATCCTCCTATCCAACCCTGCCGAAGCAGGATGCTGAAATGGCTGAGCCTGCAGCTCAGAGCTATATAAAGCTGCAGGGATAGCAGCTCTTGGCTGGTGCCAGGCTCCAAGCTAAAGTGAGTTCTCCAGGAGGGAGGTTACAGGCCTCTAACAGGGTGTAAACCATGTTTCTGGGCACAGCAGAAAGCCTGTGGCTGGTGTCTGTGCAGATCCTGGCAATCTGCATCTTTTGATGTCAGCATTGGTGGTGCCAAGCAATTACGATGTTTATAGAAACTGATGGCCTACATCTGTTTAAGATACTTCCCAATGTTTAGACTGACAGGACAGAAAACATTCTGCAAGGAGTAAGCAGAAATTGGATGGGTTTTATATATATATGTTTTTGGTTTTGTTGGTTGTTTTTTTTTAACTTAGAAGAACTCATGCTAAATTGATTAACTACTCAAATTCATAAGCACTGAAGCACTGTAGAGTGAGCACAGCCATAAACCTGCCTTCCTGCATGGTAGAGAATTAACAAAATGTAAGAAAACTCCTCCAGAGGGTGAAGCCTGTTTGGAACTGGACTGAAGCAGGAATGTGGTCTCATACCCCAGCAGCTTTATAGCCTTCCTGCTTGATCTTAATCAAGACAAAGCTTTCTCTCCATTGAGAAATCAGCCAGAATGGCTGATCCCAGTCACTCCAACAGAGATAACAACCATTCTCACTCCAGTGTAGCTATTTACAGATGGAGCAGAAGAGCAAGCTGAGCTCCCAACATCACCTGCTTGCAGAGGGTAGCTGGATCTGCTGCACTGCACAGAGAATCCTGACCAAAGCCCTTGGCCTTATCTATCTGCCAGTGGTGGCTCCTTATCTCCACCCCAACACTGCCCTTTATTGCTTTGAGTCCTTCCAGGCTTTGACTCCTTCCTGGAGGTTCTGCAGGGTCAGTGGTCCTTTTTCACACCAACACCCTGCTGGAACCATGGGATGCTCCTTCTTCGATTAATGAGTAAAATGTCCAGATGGTTTAGGGAGGAAAGAAGCTGAGATTCCATAGATGGTGACCATGACAGCAAAGAGAGCAGAGCTGTACAGTGCTGCAGCCCCACAGTGGCACAAGGGCTCTTCAGAGACCTCAACAAGGCACTGCAAACTACAGCCACATCCAGAAACCCAAGGGTTGCCTCAAAAATGGCCAAACCCCAGGACCCCATGGCCAAGCCCAAGAGCTTTGGCAAAGCACCTTCCCTCAGCTGCAGCAGCTCTCTAAGCAGAGTGTAGAACACAGCAACCCCCAAATTTTCATGCAAATACCCAGGGGTATTGTTTGTACAGCCATCCTTATCTTCCTCTTCCTTGTGCATGGGCTGCTGTGCTGCTGTGCTTTGCCACCTGACTACTGAGAGAAGCCTTCCCTCATTAGCAGCTTGGAATCTTGCTATAAATCTCCCTGTAGGGCTCACTCCTGGGTGACAATGCCCCAGAACAAAGAGCCCCATTCAGCAGTCCAGCCTTTGGAGTCCATTTTCCTTTTTTTAATGTTAGTCCTAGAGGCGGGGTGCAAGTTTTATGTGCAAAGCACACAGAGATCCCAAAAAGGACACCCTGTTCTGGAATTAGTTATAACCAAGTCCCCTCAGGCATGGCTGCTGCTCAGCAAGTGGGAAGGTCTCTCCTCTCCTAGTTATACTGAAAACAAATGTATGGCAGGAAAAAAATCCATCTGTGGAGCTCTCCCTTAGCTCACTGCCAGGATTATTATGGCATCTAGCTTAGTAAAAAACCAGTTTCCATTCTCCTCTTCCTCCCACCCAATCCCTTGTATTTTTGAGGCCACTTATGTCACATGCACACATGTGCAAAACTCCAGCATGAGAAGACAGCCACGTTAAGCACAACATCACAAAAAAAGCAGCCACCATCCCTTCCAAGCCCTCCTTCCTTCTGCGCTGTAAATTAGTACACAAATTATGCAAATTAGAAGCGCGTGCAGAGGGGAAGTTCCTCTCCCTGAGAATGGGATCGGAGGGACTGCATCTCCCATCAGGAGGTTCTCTGGGGCACTGGGATGGGGTTAGGACTGTGCTTTGCACTGATGCTCCATCCTCAAGGACCCACAGGGCTTGTCTGTGTTCCTCCTGGAGCATCCTGTCCTCCCAGCAATGACATCTCTGTGTGTTGCTCCAGCACTGCTGCCTCTGCCCCAATCCCTGAGCAGGGCTGTGTCAAACATGCAGACGTTTTCATCACTAAACTTATGGCTGCCCTGAGGGCATGTGCATAAGTTTACCCAGTGCTCTTTAAATCAGTCCCAGAACAACCTTTTCCAGCCACTGCCAAACAAAAGCTTTTCCAGCAGAACTCCATTTTCCTTTTCTCTGTAAGAAACCCTTTTTCTTCAGGCTAGCTCAGCTGTTACACCTGAGCACTGGCTGGTGGAAACACACACAAATATCTGCAATCTCACTGAAATTAATGGAAGAAAACCTGTTGATAAATTCAAAGAGGGTGGAACAAAATTTTACAGGGTTTTTTTTTCCGGGAAAGTAAACAAAAAGAGAAGAAATCAGAAATGGAAGGGAAAGGTCTGTTGAGCTTTAGTCCACGTTGAAGCAAATCTTGACGACTCTCATATTCCCTGTGGAGGACATGTACATGCTACAGGGGTGAGCTGCTGCTCCACCACAGTGTAAGAGCTGTAAGGATGCAATCTGCTCTAGGCTAAGGCTCCCAAATTGCTCCTCCCGTGTCCAAAGTGGCCTGTTACTCCTGCACTGCTGCTGCAGAGCTGTGAACATGGAGCTGGTCTCAGGCAGAGCCTGGATTTGCTGCTAAAGCAAGCTCAGGGCGGGTGGGCACAACTTCCACCACGCAAACCCTCAAGGGTGGGGTGCTCTCAGACTTTTATTCTCCTACCAAAATAGTCCAGCCACTGACGTCTCTGAGTGGGCTCCACAGGGTGAGGCTGTGCTCTGTTTCCATCTGGTGTGATGATGGCCAGGGAATGCCCTGTCCCACACCCAGTTTGCACCCGTGACCACCAGCCCAGAGGGCAGCCCAGGCTCCCAGGGGTGACAAATTTTGTGTTTCCCAGAGGCAGCCCCTGTTTGAGATCCGCTCGCTCCTTCTTCCCTCTCTGATCCTCTCACCCCCAACTGCAGCTTCACACCAGGCAAGGGGCTCAGAAATGCCACATGAGAAGGGGTGTCCTTGGCAGGGAAAGTGTGGGATTGCCTGGCTCTTCCCTGCTCCAAGGTCAGGGTGAATAAAACTCAGGAGACGTTGTTTTTGAAGTCTCACTCTGAAATTTATTATCCTTATCTATCACAAACTCACAAGATGTGAGCTCTCTCTAACAAGTCGAGAAAATGAGCTAAAAAGGTGACCATTCAAGGCTATTTAAGTCCCAATTATTCAATAAACAGTTGACATCTATATTATTTATGCTTCTAATCCAACTGTGATAACCCAAAACCCGCAATGTGAACTTCTTTCACTCAATTACAGAAAACTAAACCCATGAAGAAGAAGGAAGAAGAAAATGCAAAAAGACAACTTATCCACACCCAAAGTTCTCCATCTTGGCTTCCATATATCACCATACACTAAAATCCCAAATCTAAGTTTTCCACCCTGTGAGATCACACAACGCTATCCAAACTATCCAAACTACACATACACTGCTTCTGTGCTATCACTCATTTTTGGAAGTCTTTTCCAAGGTCAAATGAGGTGTTTACTTGAGGGTTGGCACCCTTCAATTCAGAAAGCTTGAAGTTTTTAGCCTTCAGAGTTCCAACAGGAAGGAGTGCTGTGAAAGGACAAACAAATCATGGTTGTTTTATGGTGCTGACACCAGCCAGAGGTTGTTCTTTGCAGAGGGGTGGGTAGGGGAATTGTAGACAGAGCCAGCCTAACAGCTCTGCTGACACCTCTCAGTGTGGCTGCACAACCATTCCCAGGTATCTGACATGATCCCACATACTGGACCCTACAAAGCTTCCCTTGGCATCACCTGGGGCTGAGTAAATCTGAAGCTCATGAGGTCACCCAGCATGACTGTGCACCAGAGCAAGGCCAAGCCTGTCCCCCTCCATAGGGACAACCCTGGGGACACCTCTGGCCAGTGCTGAAGGACCTCAGCAGCTCCAAAGGCCGCCTCCATCTGAAGGGGTACAGCACTGCCCTCTGTGTGGGGCCCCACAGCAGGGTCAGGGCTCTGAGCTGGGGTGTCCCCACCCCACAGCCAGTGGCTGGACCTGCTGCATGTTGATTTTTCTCTACAATCAGGCTTGGAAGCCGCTCACATCAACGTTCAGCTGGAGGAAATCCCAGCCACGAGCCCACCGGGATCAGGGGAATCAAAGTGTTGCTAATAAAGAGCCTTTTCTCACCCTCCCAAATCCACACTCCAAACAGTAGGATGCAAAAGGGAGGATTTCTCATAAGCTGAACGACTCCAGCAGGAAATGGCACATTTAGCACTCCTGTCATGGCTTTCTTTCCACCACATTTCCTCCGTGCCCCCTCCCAAGCCGTGTCCATGGCAGCACACTATCTCTGGGAGCAGATCCCTACATTTTTAAGAGCAGCACCGTGCACTCCTGCCACAGCCATGTCTCTCCAATTTAGCCCTGCAAATCACAGTGGCACCAGATTAAGCCTTTAGCCGTGTTATTTCATGAGGTTTGCTCATCACAAATGTTGACAATAAGGATCAGCTTTAAGTAACAAACCAGAAAACCAATTCCCTTCCATATATTCGACCAAATCCTGTTGCTTCCTCAGGAGAAAACATGCTGCACTGCCTTATTGTACAGGCACAGGAGGAAATCACTCTCTGGATTTGGAAAGTCAATATTAATGGGCTCAGACTGCAGTAGAGGTCATGTTCATTTTGCAATCGAGTTACTTTCCCTGATACTCTCTTGATTCTATTTTCCTGGCAAATTGTGATTGCTAATAAATTGCAATAACTTTGAGTTTACATTATGACTTGCAGAAGATTATTTTGGGCAGTAATGACATTCCCAAAGTGGAGGGTCTCTCCAGTGAAATATCTGGCGTATGGAAGCAATTCAGTTTTTACAGATTCAGATGAAACCTACGTATTACTGATGAAGAAACCATGTTTTGATAAGATAATAGGCAGCGGTGTGAGCCGACAGGGAAGAAAATATGAAGTTTCTAATGCCTACAAGGAAGTCAGGCTTCTCCCAAAGCTTATTGAAGCCAGTGGACTGAGTCCTCCAGGCTTCACTGGGGTTGAAGATCAAGTCTTCACCCTCCTCACAACAGGAACATGTTCTGGGTCACCTCGTCCCATCCCAGAACACTTTATCCTACAATAATATTCCAGCCTCCCACTTATTAGATGCTCAAATCTGTTTATTTTCTCTAGTGTCCAAGTCTCTCTCGGTGTCTCCTTTTGAAACCCTCAGGGCAGCCGAAGCGGGAATTTTAATTTTATTGCACTATTTGTCAAACGTTTTTTCCTTTTTATTTTTTTTTTTTTTTAATGTTTAAACACTGTTTACACAGAGCAGCCTTCCTCCCTGATCCCCTCTGGTTTGTCTTTTGCTTCTCAGGCATTTCCTAGCTGCTGTGCTTGGGCTCCACCTTGTCATGTAAATCCAATTTAATTTGCACAGTTCTGCTTGACTGGGGCTGTTTTCTAATAAATTCAAGCTCCGTGAAAAATTCCAACCAGGTGATACATTCAAAGGCAGCAGCTCCTAATGCAAAATGTGGGAAGGATCTTCAAAACACACTCTAAGAGGAGGCAGGTGGCTTTTGGGGCTGTTTGCCCTTTTACTTCTAATATTAACTTTTAATTTCCAACAGCTAAACCTTGTTTCCCTCTATGATCCATTGCTGCCTCAAAATCTGTTCTGTCCTGGGGTTATTGACACAGTTGGAAAATTTACTGTGCTTACTCTTTTGGAGAAAACAGTTTAGTTTTTATGCATTGGTTTCTAACCAAGACTGTGTCCGTGCTCATAGTGCAATCTCTAATTCTGCTCTTCTTCACCCTCTGTCATTAGTAGGGAGTTGTCTTCAGAAACCTTTAGTGCAGGAAACAAGGATGAAGAAAAAGCTTTATTTTATAGGTTTATGGTTTTAATACTTCTGCTTATCAGTGAGTGAAATTTGGGGAAGGCTCAACGGACTAGAGAAAAAAAACCTCTTTGCAAAAGGGGGAGGTGGAGCTTATAAGCCCCAGTACAACACCCTGAGAGACCAAAGCAGGGTCAGAACTGGCTGGTAAGAGAAATAATTGAGCTCTGTGCCCTGCCCAACCTAACATGGGCCAGGAAATCAGAGCCCAGAAATCCCCTGCTGCCATAAGCAGGGGCAGGGAGGCTCCTGAGCAGTGCCTACAAACAGAAAAAAAATCCTCTTTTCCTCATGCCCCACACCTCAGTGCAGGCTGGTGCCTCCCCTCTAACCTATTTTTGGCTGCAGGCTCAGCTCCAGCAAAGGCTGGGTGATGCACGTGGCTTTTTCTGCCAAGCAACCACTGCACCCCTTCACCTCTGAGCTGGGCTTGATCCCCTGTGAAGCACCTCCAAAAACAGCAGCATTACATACCTCAGGTACAAGAGGCCAGCTGGAGGTTTAGATGGCATTTATCTACTCTCCTGAGCAAAGGAAACCCCCCCCAAAATTTCCCAAGAAATCCACAGAACGAAGAATCTCAGCTTTTGTTCCACCTGGTCAATAAAACCAAAAAAAATTACTCCTCTAACAGCTTTGTAAATAAATACAGGGCACCACGACAGTGCAGGTGATTTATTGGCACTTAACATTATGGGGGTGACAGAAAGCACTGCAATAGTCAAGTGCCATGGCCATTATAAACATTTTTTTAAAGGAGTTTATTACAGAGCTGTAAAAGTCAGCTCTAGGCTAGAAGTTGGCATGCAAGTTCTCTCTACCTTTGAAGTGTTTATTGACAGTAGAAATTTGGAAGGGGGAAAAAAAAAGCTGTTTGGAAACTGTGGTTTCATCAGGCTTTGAATAGCAAGTGTAAAAAGGAAAGGAGATAAGAAAGGGGGGGAGAAGAGGAGAAGGAGCAGTGCTGTGAGCATGGATAATGTCCAGCAAATCTTTTGCCAGGGATATCTTTTGGGTTCACCTTTTTCCATCCATAAGTGACTCACAAAGCAGTGGTTTCTACAAAGTTTCTCCTGTCTTTCAAAATATTTGCCCAGCCATTTCCATGCAGTTATTGGTGTGTAATTTACAGCTTTTCACAGCAGGGAATTGGAGTTGCCCTGGGGTAACAGATGCCTTTGAGAGCTGCTGGGAGAGCTGCTGCTCTCTGCCTGCCTGCTTTCACCAGAGGAGAGGAGGAGGAATTTGTATCCAAGAGCATCAGCCCTGCCAGGTTACTCATTGGCAAGAGCAAGGGGTAAATCCCACCTGGCCCGATTCTCCAGCCAGGGCTGGAGCTTCAGAAGTCTGGTCCAGGCAGAGGGGCTGCTTTTCCATTCCTGCAAGCACTTGCCAAATGCAGGTACCTCTCAGATTTCAAATCCAGAAGGGACCACTGTGAGCTTCTTATACAGGAGAGGCAGTCCCATTTTTTTGGTAAATGTCACCTCAGCACTGCTCCTGTTCACCAATCTTCTGCACAGCACCACTCTTCCTCAAACTGGGCACGCTGGAGCATCCCTGGGAAGAGCTGTGCTCAGGGATACCTTTAAAGCTAATTTTAGGAAAAGGTTACACAGAAAACACTTGAGACCGGGTTCACCATCCAGGAGGGACAGTAAGGGAACATTGACTCCTCCACTGGCACCATCCAGGGGTGCACTCTGAGCATGGTGCAGCTCAGCACCCCATTTTGATGCCTTGTGTGTGCCCACTTGCACTTGGTGCCTCACTGAGCTTGGAGCAGAGAGTCAAGGATCAATCCATGAATTGTTTGGCTCCTCCAGGAGAAACCCCACAGTGAGACCTACTTGGATGGGAGAAATGAGCTGGAAAATCAGCTTGGAACATCTCAAAACAAGCCAGTAAGTTTTGGTGAAGATGAACCACACCTTGAGCAGGCAGAGCAGGAGAGGAGAAACTGATTAACACCCACCAGCAGCCTGGCCTGACTCCCTGGGAAGATGATGCTATTTTTGTCTGCCCTTTTCAGAGCCACATTCACCACTGAAACCCTGCCACATGCTGAATTATGGGCTGGATGGATGATTCCAGCATGGAGCAGATGTTTATCTCATTTGCCTCCACACTCTTTTAAACATCTCACGTGTAGGAAAACGATAAAAGCAAGAAGATTAAAACATGGATGCTCAAAGTCTAATTAACATCCCCCCTGGTAAGCTGGGTGTGTTTTATCTTTAAAGCAGAGTGATTCCAGCTTCCTTTGTAACGTGCATGAATCCCAGGGGGAGCAATCAGAAATAACACAATGATGTTGTTAAGAATCATTTATTACTGTTATTATTACTGTGAGCTTGGGTGAATCAACTCGGTAAGACCAGCACAACCTCTGTGATTAAGGTAAACTCTATTTTAAGGTCTTGAATAAGACTTTGATGGGACTGAGTGTAAAAACCTACATATGGGTGAGATGCAATTATGGAATTTTGACAAGGGCATTTGACCAACCCCCAAAAATCCATGCATCAAACTGTCATCATCACCAAATGTGCATACCTCAGATTTTCCAGTTCAGCAAGGTTATAGAACATTACAGCTTTTTATGTATTTAAAAGTGAGAGTTAAAATATAATTATAATATAAAAACATTATAAAATAAAAAACTTACTTTTTATAAGCTCGCCACACTGGAAAATTTGAGGCACCATAATCTTCTCTATAGCAGTCCCAATATTATGGTTCCAAGTTCCTCACACCTTGTAACATAATTAGGCGTCCTCCCGAACGCTTTGTCGCACTTTGATTTTTGGGGAACGTGGCCAGGAATGGTTGGTCAGGCTCCACTCCCTCCAACCATCCTGACACTTGCTGGCTTGGAAGGAGATTGCTCTGGGAGCAAGTAGGAAAAGTGAGCCCTAGGGGTAGGTTTGGCTCCATAAACTGACTGCACACAGGGAAAGAGAGTGGTCAGAAACGTTTTCCTCCCAGATGAAAACAGGCACGCAGGTGCCAAAGGGCTCTCACTACACGACTTTATTTAGGCTGATGACAAAATAAACCCTTGTGTAGGAAGATAAAGCGATAGGTGAGGAGCTTCTTTTTAGGCAGTGCCTAAATAATTTCTTTATCAGAGGGAATAGTATTAATATATAAATATTCTTTATCAAAGTGTTAGCCCTGAGGTCATGTGAACTGTTTTCTTTTTCTTCTGTCCTGTCAGTGCTCTCAGGTGTCCATATCCTGCAGCTGTGGCTCCTGTGTGAGCTTGGTCCATGATGCCAAAGGGATATTAGCACCTCATGGCCACTGGTTGGAAATTGGTTACTCCTTGGCTCAAAGGCTTATGCATCTTGGAACATCTGGGCTGGAGAGGTTTGTGAAGTAAATCAAAACAAGCTACAGGAAATTCTAGGCATGGTAAAGGTTCCTTGGCTGAATGATTGATTCACAGTTTGCAAGAAGTGTTGTGCTGGTTTTGGCTGGGGTAGAGTTAATTTTATTCATGGTAGCTGGTGTGGGGTTGTGTTTTTGATTTCTGCTGAAGACAGAAGATAGAAAATTCGGAATGATTGTTGTTTGTCATCCTAAGTCACTGTTACACATAATGAATCTCTTTTTTCCTGGGGATTCTTGAACACTTTCCTGTCCATAGAAATTAATTCCTTGGTTTGGTTTGCTTGCATACATGACTTTTGCTTTACCTATTAAACCATCTTTATTTTAGCCCATGAGTTCTCGCCTTTCTGTTTCTCTTCCCCATCCCACCATGGGGAGTAGGCAAGGAGCTGTGTGATTTTTAACTGGGGTTAAACCACAGGGGTCTTGCATGTCAAAAATCTCTTCAGTTATGAGCCTAGACCTTTACAAAAGGAGCATAGAGGATGTTTGGAGTATGGATTTGGCCATCCTGCACCATAAGGGCACCACATCCTCCCCATTTCTGTCTCCTCTTTCTGGCTCTGTGGATGGGATTGTGCAAGCAGAGCACAGTTACCTCTCAGGATTAATGGTCTACAAAATCTTGAATTCTCAGGGGACTATCAACCTGGGAACCAAGAGATGGAGCAGAGAAAAGAACAGAAAGGTTGTGCTGTCCCACCCAAATAATGAGGAGATGGATTGGGTCTGACTGTGAGGGCAGGCAGTGCATCCCAGTTCTGCTCCCCAAGTAAAAACCCCATATATGTGCTGACTCCATTCCTCCACAGAGTCTGGGGTTTTTGTAAAGAGATTCAGAAGTGGTCATAGAAGAGCTACAAGTGACCCCATTCTGCCCCAAATTCTGGATGATGTGATGTACATTGGCTGTCTCCCTTTGGATTCAGGCCCTGCTGATCCTGAGACAGGAGAGACTACATGGGTAAAGACCCTCCCTGTTACATCTCTTGGGGCATCTCCCTGGAGGTGGCCACAACATTTCAAAGCTGGGCATACTGCAGCAACTTAGGATAGATAAAAATAATCTGCAACGTGTCCAGAACTGACTCTTAGGTGTTAGGGAGGGCCATGAGGAATGATACTCAGATTTTGGAAGACAGAGTGGAACGTTCCAGCTCTTCCCAAAATATACTGTGGAAGTATTTGGGCTCAGAGAGAACAGCTACAGCCAGGGCAGCAGGAGAAGCAGTCCTGGCAGTGCTGGAGGAGCTGAGAGCTGACTCAGAAGGAGGATTGTCTTTCGTCCTCGCCTGGCCTTTGGGGCTGTGCCTCACCCATGCCCAGAAAGCCAAATCCCTGAGGATTCCAGCCAAAGGATGGCCTTGAACGTGGGGCAGCTGGCACCAGAAGAGTTCCTCCAGACACTGATTGGGGGCCAGAGGGGAGCTGATCCCTGATTGTTATTGCAGAGGTGTGGTGAGATTGGCAGCTGCTCTTTCCCTCTGCCTGCATGGGCTGGATGGGGGAAAGCAGGGAGGTGAATCCTTCCAGGCCACTCTCTCCAGCTGCCATGGGCCTGTCGAGGATCCTTGCCTTCTAAACAAATAAACCTCCCAGTGGAGTTCTGAAAAGGTCACCAGTTATTGATGGAGTATTTCTCACAAGGACATTACAACACCACAAATCACAGGACTGAATAGTTCTTTGTTTTGTTTTTCTTTTTCATTTGCTTATTCTGTTCTACCCAAACTGTGATATGGGGTTTCTTTGTGTTTTGTTCCAAAACTTGGACCAAAGAGAGTGAACTGCTTCCAGGCTGGCCTGCAGCTGACCCTGCATGGCCCCTGTACATTTCAGGTATCACCATAAAACAATTAGCCACAAACAACCAAGTTGTTAGCAACTAACAATCAGTTAAACTGATAGATTACACCTGGCATCCCATCAAGGTGCCACCAACTTCCTGGACACCAAGACTGAGCACTTTCTCAGAAATGGACACACATGAAACCAGTAGCATAAGACTACAGAACTTATTCCTTCAGTCTTTAGGAATTTAGTCCAGGCAGCAACCAGAAGATTTTTTTCTTCTGGTCCTTTCTTTCTGGCCTGTGCCATATCTACATACTGGTTAGAAAGAAGAATTTCAGACAACTTATTATAAAAGAGGCACATCCAACCCATCTCCTCAACTCAAGCAGTCAACTGAAAAAGGACCAGAGCTGAAATTAGGGCCTTGAATCCTAATTCTCTTCCCATGGCAACCAGTCATAAAATGGAAAACAGAGTCAAACATCCAGGAGGGCTCCGGAGTCCTGATGGGCATCACCATGGGCTTGCTCCAAAGAGGTGTGGTGGTAATGCTATTTATGAAATTGATTTCTCCCCACCCTTAGTGTTGCATTTTACTATTTTTGATCATCAGGCAGGAAAGCATGAATAAAATTCTCTTAATGTCATAGTCGTTTTTCAAGCAGGAAGTGACACAGGTTGACACCCAACCATTAATTTGACATGGGGTAGTAAAATCATTTGATTCTGCTGGCAGAATTTCATAGGAATTAACCAGCTTGAAGATTTACTGCCAACATATTACTTTCACTGTAAAGGCCGATACGAAAAAACCCAAAATGGACCATTATCATTACTTATTGTAAAAGGGATTTTTTGACTATGGAAACAGAGTAATTTAGCAAATTTCTGCTTTCTATAAACATCCTTTCCCAGTTATGCTTTTTTCCTGATTTAAAACAAAAATCACAAAATGGTATTTTAGGAGTAGTTATTGTAAAGAGACAGAGAAATAGATGGGGTTTATTGGGATGTGAATTTTGCTTCCCCCCAAAAAATGAGCACATGTGCTACAGCCAAGGGGATGGCGGCCATAGTTTATGTCTTCAAGGATTTGGGTTTTCCCGCTTATCCAATAAAACCTTAGGAGGTCAGGGAGGCCTTTGGGCCTGATGAGCACCTTCAGCCAGGCCAGGGAGAAGGAAGGACTGAAAAGGCTGTAGGCCACTTGTCATAGTAGCTCTAATCCCACAGCTCTCCTAGCACAGCCAAGGCCAAGGGAAGGACTCTCGTGCACTCAGACTCTGGATTTTCTCCTTCTGGTCCTGTTCTGCAGAGCACACACCCTCTCCCTTCAGTTAAACCAACCCTTGACAGGCCCAAGGGCTCTCTCCCCAAGGAAGAGTTTTCAGCGCAAGCTCTTGGCGTAGGAGTGTTGGAATAACAACCGTGGTTGTGTGCACGGGCCGGGGGAGCTCTGCCAGGCAGAAATCCAGCACATTTTCCTTTCCAGCAGGCTCCAGACTGGGATGGCAGTGGAGTGAGGCTGTGCTGTCCCCCACCCTGCTGCTGGCCACAGCCCTGAAGTTTTCCCTCCAGCTGGGGGGAAGATGGAGGGCAGGAGGAAGCACATGAAGATCCTGATCAGGATCAGGATCAGTCAGCACCAGCACGTCAGGAGTGTTCCTGAGATCAACCCCAGAGCCAAGCCTGTGCTTCCCTGAGCCAGCTCCCCACAGGGTGTCTGTCACTCAGTGCAGGGAGCAGCCCTTACCCCACCACCCTGCTCCTTCATGCTCAACCACGGTCTCGCTCACTCAGCCCTAATGCTCGTGTTCCCACTATTATTTAAAATCCTGCAGGGAGATCTTTCCAGCACCTCCAGACAGGAATGAAAGCTGGATGCTTGCAGAGCCATTCTGACCAAGAGGTGACTGAAGCACTAATGAACAGCAGATGAAGGATGATGTTGGAGTTCCTGGGAATGGATGGGCTGCCAGAAGAGGAGAGCAGATCCCGCAACAGCCATCCTTGTTCCTTGAGCTGTCACCTTCAGTTGAAGGAGCACCACAACCACCGTGTCCAAATCTGATTGCTGCAGCGCCTGCACTAACAGGGTGAGAGCTGATGTCTATTATTTTGGGCATAGCTGAGCATTAAAAAGCTCTGGTGATTCCTGGCTCACATCCCATCACCTTGGAGCCGGGCGGAGTGGGTCGGATCCGCAGGCAGAGCCAAAAGCCGGTTGCTGCTCCGGTGTCTGCCTCACGGCCGAAATTCCTGCACAAACTGACCCACAGCCAGAGGGCCTCTGAACCAAGGAGATTTATAAGCTCAACAGCAGGAGATTTTGGGGGAGCAGATGTAGAGGGAAAGGGTCAAACAGGGTCACATTGGAAATATATGGCAGAAGCAAAAGCTTAGCCCAGTTGAACCAAATTCTTGCTCAATGGCAAAACCATGAGACCATTCTTCCTCTTAAGAGCTTTTCCATGCCCTTACAAGCCTGGTGAGGAACTTAATGACATCTGTGTGTTCTTGCCTGAGCAAGGACCTCATGATTTGACTGAGTGCCATAAAAAAAAAGATGTCCAAAAGTTATGAAAATAAAGGTATTTATCTTCATTGTTAAAAAAAAAAAAAAAAAGAAAAAAAAAAGGCTCAGCCTTTTATTTCTCTCTCGGAGGATTAAGCTCACAGATTTACAAAGAACTGGTTGATTACCAAAATAAATACATCACCATGCCAATTTACAGGACACAAACGTAGGAAACCCATCCAACCAAATCAGGCAAAGTGTAATTCATGTGAGAGCCCTCAGCATGTGCAAAGGGCACAGTGCATGTGGAACAAAGTACATAGGGAAAGCATGCTAGAAACCTCTATCTGCGGGAACAATTCCCAGTGCAGCATACAATGGAGCTATAAAATAAATGGTTTGGCTCTCCACTGGAAGCAAAGCCCAACTGTTCTCAATGAGAAGGAGGATCATGTATCTTTATAATGAGAATTCAGTCATTTTTAAATGTTGGCTTTGTTCATATCACCACCAAATCTGTCTGCGGAGCTGACAGGCTGCAGACTTCATTTGGGTTTCTAACTGTGATTATACATGGCAGTGATGGATACCACAGGGTTTTCCAGGGCTTAGGGTTTGGGGCTGGCTTTTGTTTTTCAGTTGTTTGGGGTTTGGGATTGAGAGAGCTGGTGGGGGTATTTTTAGTGTCACTGTCCAGCGAGGCTTAAAGGGCTCTTTCCTTATTTTAGTAGCTCTGATAATGCACAGAGATGAAAGCAGCCCCTGAACAAGTTCTTCTTTATATTGGCAAAGCTGCCCCTTCTGCAATGAAACCCAAGAGCAGTTTCTGCTTTCAGTGCTCAGTGAGATGGAGCAGAACATGTTTACTGAGCCTGAACATACCATTGCCCTCAGAGGTGTAAGCACCGCCCTTTGCAGCAAAGGTGATCCTCAGAGCACTAAAACATCTGCTTGCTCAGTGGAAAAACAACCCCACAATCATGTTAACATTCATGCATGTGGCATATTCAGGAGCTAAGGGAACTTCCTTTCCTCCCTGTTGTTTCTTACAAGGCAGAATCACTTTCTGTAGCAGACAGCACACACAGGAGTGATGCATTTCGCAGCCAGAGCTGCTCCTTTCACAGTCCAACCTGAAGAAACATGAAGTTGTCCATTAGAAATGAAGCAGCCTTCACACAAGGCTTAAAGCCCCGTTTGGAATCTCTTTTTTCCCAGTCCAACCATAGACTGCAAGGTTACAGACAAGAAAAGCACTTGTAATACAGTGGATGCAAAGCATATCTAGCAGCCCAGAGCTGTCCAAGACTTGACAACAAACTGGCACAGGGAGGGTATTTGCAGTTTAAAAACTCAGTTTCTCCCAATCTTTGCTCCTACTATTAAGACCAGGGAAACAAAGTCAGCATTACAATCTGTGGGGATTGCTGCCTGGACTAAAATGGGAAAGTCAAGGGGAATAATTTTGTCTTCTACAAGGTGCTTCTCCACACAACCCGGGGAAAACATCCCTGAACTTGTGAATGGAGCATTTGGAAGCAGAAACGTGCATATTTATCCTGACTGGGGGCACTGTTAGGCAAAGTGGAGCTTTGGTACTTATGAGAAAAGTGCCTGACCTGACACTGAAGCAGTGGAGACACTGAACTGACAACACACATGGAGTTCACAGCATGTTTTTTGCAAGTGGACATGAGGCAGCTCATTAAAGTGGTTCAGATCAGTTGCCAAGATCAAATGCTCTCAACTGAGCTGATCTGGCACTTTGCAGGGCTGGGTCTCATCAAAGAGAATCTCTCTGTAACTTCAGAGCATTGTATGGTCAGAGACATTCCAGCTTTGCACAGGAGCTGGATAACACCTTGGGTTTTAGCCTGCTGTGGCCTTCAGAGCAGCAGTGCATGGCCAGGGAGTGTAAAAGCAGCTCAGGAACTCTAGATCACACCACAGTCCTTGTGGAACCATAGAATCATTAGGACTGCAAAAAATCTCCAAGACCGTTGTGTCCAACCATTAACCCTGATGCTGTTTGCTCTTCATGCAAGCACACAAGTCTGGTTGCAAAGTTTCTGGGGCTTCCACCCCTGAAAGTCATCCTGCCACTGCACTGATGGAAAATTTAAAGGTGATAATCACAAGTCCACCCCTGAAATCAAACAAAAGCCCAGTTAGCTCAGCAGCACACAGCTCTGCTGCTGCCTGTACCCCAGCAAAGTGCTGCTGTGCCACTGACCAGCTGCAAATTCAATAAAGGACACAGCAAAGCCAAGCAGAGCTCCAGTTCTCCCCGGAAACAGGCCAACTGCTTCATCCCAAGCTTTAGCCATCTGCCCACAGGCCTCAAGGCCAAAATATGAGGAGCCTTCCCAGTTGCAGCTTTTGGAGGAGGCCAAACTGTCTGTACATTGTGGGTTGTGAAATATATGAACTCCCAGGCTTCACATGAGCCCCACTCTTCTGGGCAATATCACATGGCTTTTGGATTTGCCTGCCCTGTCCACCTCTCCCATGTGTTTCCAATAATTGCTTACATATGGAGGGGTTTCTTTTGTTTGCCCTGAGAAGTGACAGGCTGTTGTTCCCTCTTCCTAGATGGGGCTGCAGACGTACACATCATTTTTATTGGTGTGTTTTATTGCCCCATCTTCTTTACAGCACACGCCACAGGTCTCCCCAGCCTTCCCTTTCAGGCCACTGTCTACCCTCTCCCCTGTTAGGTCTCCTCATTCCCCATCCTCTCTCAGTCAAAACAGGGGCCCCTAATTAAGAGAATGCCTTATAAATCTCTCTGCATCCAAATAAGATCCAGAGCCTGGCTGGGGAGACGGCCCTGGAGACAGAGGGTAGGTCTGGCATTCCTCACGTTGCACACAAGGCTCTCTTCAGCACTAGTGAGCTTTGGTCCCTGCAGTGGCAGCCAGTGCCAGGACACAGCTCCTGTGCCCACCATTTACAGCCAGCAGGTACCAGAGGGAGAGACAGGCTGGACACTGCCCACTTGGACCCACAAACCCTTGGTTATGCAGAGCAGAGACCCAAATTGCTGATCCTGCAGGAGAGGCAGTCATGTCACCTAAGGACTCCCTGCAGGAGCCTGTGGTGTGTGTTGGTAGGGGAAGTGGGGGAGCAATCTCTCCCCCAAAATGCTGGGGGATCCTGCTCTCTCAGAGGTGTGGCCAGCAGACCCTTGGGTCAGGAGGTGAGCTGCATTCAGAGCTTGTTACTCCTCTGTTAGGGCACATCCTACCCCCAACAGCCCCCAAAACAACACAAAACCCAGGATGGAGGTTCCTGTTACCAAGCCCTGCCTGGATATGAATTTGTGCCCTGTTTAACACTGACTGGTGCCAGTCAAGTCCCAGCTCAGCACATCCATCACCCAAGCCCCCATGGAAGCACCCAAGATCAGAGCTCCTGAGTGGCTCTCTGCTCTTTCCATCTCCTGTTTTTACAGGGAACATAGGTCTAAATCCAGGCAGGGTGACCCTGCTGAGACATCACCTTTGCATCACTTAAATTATGTCTGCTTAAAGCAGACAGTGCAAGAAACACCCTCAAAACTCACCGTAACACCAGGAACCTTGCTGAAAACCTGCTCCTTGTGGGTTAGTGGGGTTGGAGGCCTATAATGCAAAAAACACAAAGGATGAGAGCAGCCTGAGACAGAGAAAACCCACCCCACTATGCCACCACGTTACTTTGTCCACACTTGCTCACACTCCTGACTTTTGATCAATACTGTGCCTGCCCAGGGACTTTAACTCAGCTTGCAGTGGTGTCTCTGCATCACACTCACACACAATAATTTCCTCATTGTGCACATCTCTGGAAACGCAGCCGGTGCCAGAATTCCTCCATACCAAATCCCTGCTTGGGCTGGTGCCCAGTGCTCTGAAAAGGCTGTCAACATCTGGAAGCAGTGGCACTGCACATCTGCATCAGAACTGCAGGATGGAGAGAGACCTCCCTACAGGACCAGTTCTGTTGATAATTAAATCCTGAATAGGAGGGCACTAGGTGTACTCACCTTCCCTAACACCGTAGTGCTTGAACTGACTCGTACACGATGCTGCTGCTGTAAACAGGAGGAGAAGCAGATGGACTTTTTCTTCCTTTTGTAACAGAAGTGCAGCTGGGGAGGCTGAACAGGTAGGATAAATCTAAAGAAAACATCTCTAATTGTCAAGGGAGTGATTTTGACTCTTATTCACATGGAGAATAAAAAAGCGGATTGTTGCACTTGTTGTCAGCGTGACTCAGGGGATTAAATCAATGCTTTAAACAGAACCAGGACCAAACCAAGACCATACAAAGCTTCTTCAGGCTTCCTACAAACCTGTGGAACACATTTTCCCCTCAGACTTCACAAGGCTTTTCTACTATGCCCAGCAAGATACCTTCCTGCTTCCAACACACTGCTTCTCTGGATGCCTGCTATGGAGGAGCACAGAATACCTTGTGGTTTTGCTGGAAACATTCCCTGTTTAGATTCCTGGCATCATTTATACCTCAACATACAAGATACCTTTCTCCAAGCCACTTGACGCCACGTTTAATGTTTATTTGGGGTTTTTTGTTTGTGTTTTTTTAAAGTCGTTTGGGTTTTTACTACTAAGTCCCAATTTCTTGGTAGTGGTGTCAGATTTAGCATTATGGAAGAGAGGGCAAGGAGTGTGAGCCCTCCCTGTGATTCCCCTTAGTGAGGTGGTTGGGATGGGTGACAGGAGTTTTATCAAGTCAACCAAAAGTCAGAGAAGCCAGGACAATTTACAAAAGGATTACTTTAGCTGCTTTATTTGTTTACTGGCATCTCCTGTGCAGCCCCAGGAGGATGAAATTTCAGAGGCATTATTTAATTTATGTATTTCTCTATTTATGTATTTCTCTATTACTTTTTCTTTTTTTTTGTAATGCAAAATCCCCCCTCTGACAGCCAGGATCAGGGATCCTGAGCACCCCAGCTACCCTGGCAGCTCGAGAAAATGCTTCCCCACGGTGATTCTGAACAGAGAAGACATCCAGACCAGCGACCCACGGGCTATAAAGTAGCAGGAGCCACCTGTAGCCCCTGCAGGAGCCACACTCTGTGCACAGCACAGACAGACAGCTATTTGCACAAAGAAGAACACTGGCAACCGTGATTAAACTCGAGGTAATGAGGCTTCCTGATGCTTATCTCTGATCTGAGAATTAGGCTCATTCCACTTGTGTTCTAAGGCATCACAGATAAATACTGCTTTGCATTCCCAGTGACCCCAATCCAAAGCTTTTCCAAAATCAGAAGCCCTCAGGGCAGCGGTGCAGTAGCCTTCAGGAGTATGTTTTGGAGAGGGTGGGGCAGATTTTTGTTTTTTCTTTTTTGCTAGTGAATAAACCCATTCTGTGGACACCCGGCATTGAAACGATGAGAGATCTGGGTTCAAAAAAGGTTTTTGTTTCGCTGTAAATCCTATTTATGGCTTAGAGTGCAGCTGATACGCCGTTAGCTTTTATTTCATTGATAATTCTGTGATTGTAGTTGAAACCTTGCAACTTAATGAGCTGATGTTATTACTCATACTGTGTGGCCATCTGGAACCAGTTTGGCCAGAGAGCCCAAAGCACCACCAGCCACCTGTAATGCATTAAGCCTCAGCCCAGTACCAGCTCCGTGGATTGGAAAAGCCAGGCCTGCATAAATACTAACCTGTGAGAATGTAATTGGAGAAGTGATATTTAAGAACTTAGAGTTTGCCAGAAATGCTCATTCTCAGGGGAGTGCAGGCAGAGGCTTAACGTTTAAAGCCAAGTGGTTTTTAGTTTCAACGTTGTGAATCAAGAAAAAAATCTTTGCATATGGATGTTGTCGGAGTGTCCAAAGCACTGGGTCTGTCCAAACAGACCAGGCTGTGCCAGGGCTTTCCAAAACCAAGGTTCCCTCCTCACACCTGAGCCTCACACTGCACATGGTGCTCATTTACCATCTCCAGACATCACTCCTAAGGCACTGAAGAGTGCTCCAGAATGCCTTGCAGAACATGCTGCCACAATCATTAAAAAAAAAATAAAAATTACAAGAGATAACACCCAACAATTTGGAAAGGCACAAAACCAGCATCTGAATGTCCCAGCAAAATGTTCTGCTGAATATTGAGTATGAGCAGCCTCTGGGTCAGAAAAGAGAAAGACCAACAGCCTTACCTGGAATTCTGTGCTGTGTCCCAGGCAGACCCAGCCTTGGTGGCCTCCTGGAAGAGCTCCTCAGCTGGAGTTACTGGTGAGCAAAAAAGGTGGCAGTGTTGGCAGAGACATAACTTAGCATGGTTAATTATCACAATTCATTAGCACGGTTCATTAGCATGGTTGTTTTCTGCTCATTCTTGATTGGCACTACCTGGGGGTTTGGGTCACTACTCAGATTTCAGAGATTTGGGTAAAATGCAATTCAAGTTGCATTTTTTTTTCCCCCCTTATGATTTTTCCAAATCTTTTTGGCATTTCAATGGTAAAATATATATTGGGAATTGCTTCCAGACTTTTCTGACACAAACACTGATGGCTGCAGCTCAGACAGGCTGTGACACTGACTAAAAGCAATTTTCCTGGGTGTTTTCCAATGGCTCAAGGACAAGGGCTTCTCCTGCTGAGTCTTGCTGGAGTTGGGCTTATGTGTCCATTTAACTTGAAATATTCTATCATTCTAAAGCCCCTGGTTCAGTTAAAGACACACAAAACTCAGATGCTTCCAGGTAGGAATGCTGATCCAAAGAAATAGAGATGTGCAACCCTTGCAAGGGTTTCCACTGCTTTTCTCCCCCTGTTTGTCCTGCACAAGGTAACTTCGCAGAGCAGATAATCAGGATGTCCAGTAAATACAGGCCTACATGAAGACTTGACTGGATACTTGAGTGTTTTGTCTTAGAAGAGACAAGTTAATGTTTCACAAGTTCAATGTAAATGTACAAACATTGCATTTGTGTGAAAATCACATTTTATTCAGCATTGTGTATATTCCACACACTCAGGATACATCACAATGGCTCAGCATGGCCAGCATCATCCAAAGTTCAACCATCACATCCATATGTCCTGCCTGGATCTAGTTTGTGTTTTATTTATTTATACCTTTAACGCACTTTGGTGACAGAAATGAATCCGTTTTAGATGAAGGCTGCAAGTACCTTTTTCTTTTACCCTTGCCTAATCCTGAAGTGCTTTGAAATTCACACAGAGTCATAAAAGAGGAAAAAAAGAATGGGCCAAGGAGAATTTTTTCTGCTCTGGTTTTGATATAAGTGATGCAGTGCAATATAAAAGAGTGTCTGTGGTGAAGGTGAAGGGGTTTCATTTTAAACCCCAAAGTGTGGGGGATGGACTGGAAGAGTAGGGGGCAGGTCATGCATTCCTCACACACAGAGCCTTTCCAATCCCATCCCTGCTGGGAAAACTCCCTGTTTTTTTCCTGCCCATCCCCATGGCCGGGTGGGAGCTGCCCTGGAGGTAGCACATGCCAGGGCCATGTTGACAAAAGCCCCTGAGACCCACAGCAGAACATGGAGAACAAAAACAAATCCCAAAAGAAGAGATGAATTTCCATGTGGATGTGCAGAAAATGGATCCAGTGACTTTTTTCATTTATTTTCTTTATTATGTGTCAGAATGTATTATGATATGTATCTTTTTGGCTTGCAGTCTTTTCTTCATGCTTTCATTTCTTCATGATCCTTCAGACTTTTTTTTTTTTTTCCAAATTTCAGCAGATTTTTCAATATTTTGCGGTGGGGTTTTGAGTAATTCTGTGCATAAAACTGTCCAAGGAATTTTTCTTTGTAATAGTTCTTCGTGGGTTGACTTCCTGCAAACATATTTGAGTGGCAGCTTCATCAAAAATGCTGGTGTCTGTTAAGCTGGGTGAAGATTAGGATGGGAGGATAAAAACCCACAAAAATTTTGTAGCTTTCGCAAAAGCATTTAGAAAAGTTACTGAAAATTCCCATTATTTTCTGGGAAATTATTACTTTTTTTAAAAAAAACAGCAATGTTCTGCTTTTTCCCTGAAATGTATTTGTGTCTTGAACTTGTGATAAAAATCCCTCTTGCCAATTTTTTTCAATCTGAGGATCCATAACTCTGCTTATATGGGGGCAAGAGGAAGAAATCCCATAAAACCTGATCTAGTGGAAGGTGGTGCCTGGAGCAGGGAGGTTGGAACAGGAAGATCTTTAAGGTCCTTTCCAACACAAACCATTCTGTGATTCCATGATCATCCCCACTATTTTCTTCTTGTTGTAAACGTGGGGATTCTACCCTGAATTTGCACCTCCAGATAAGTCCTACTTCTTCCCTACTTTTTATTTCAAGTCCCTTATCCCAGGTGTGCATCCCACAAGTCTATTTGTCATTTTTCTCACCTTGTCACCATCCTCCCAACCCCCTCTCTTGCTATTTCACTCGTATTTCTTTGATATATAAGATCTCTGAGGCTGGGATGGAAAGATTTTTTTAATTCCAAATTTCTTTCACACTTAATCAGCCTCAGGGAAAAAAAAGAAAAGGAGAAAAAGAAAAGGAGAAAAAATAAAATAATGCAAGATTCTTGGGAAGCTCAGTTTGGAAAACATCAGTCACAGCACCCTGTGACATCCTCCCTTTTGCTGATAAATATGAGAGTGGACAGTGGATTTGCTCTAGGAATAGCAAAAATCCTTTGCTACTCTGCAGTTTTTCCAGTCCCAGCTCAGATTTCCCAGAGCTCAGAAGTGTGGGCACGCAGGAGCTGCTCACAGGCAGCCCTGCATTTGGCTGTCAGGATAAAATTCAACCTACACTCAATGCCTACGAGGAAAGAAAAATAAGGAAACCCATCTAGATTAACTGGCTCACCCGGGTCCCACAAGTTTTCATTCACAGCTTTCCCTGCCAGCCTCGCACCGTTACAAACTGAATGGTTCAAAGCTTTGTTCCTCCCGAGGCTTTTCCCTCCATATAAAATACAGGTTTATTGCAATGCATCCCCGTGGCACCATGCCAGCCAGGACTGGAAGTCTGTGCACACCACAGCAAGAAATTTGCTCCAAAAAGGGAGAGGAAAAGGTTCCTTCACGGGTTGCATTGTGTTCAGTGGAGGTGGAAGGGCTGTATCTGTCCTGGATGCCTGCCCAGGGTCTTCTCCAAACCTCAGCAGCCTCTGGGCCATTTGACTTAGCTCAAACCTGTCCTGTGCTGCCTTTTCTAGTGGCAAAACCAAATTTCTGGCCTTAGGTCACTACAGAGAAACGAAATCTGGCTCAGCTTTTCTGGCAGCAGCTGCCATCTCCTGTTGTATGACTTGCACCTTGCTCCCATCCCTCGTGCAGACCTAGAAAAGAAACCCAACATGACTTATAAATAATGTCAGAGGGAAAAAAAAAACAACAAAAAACCAAAGCAGAGAGCTTGATGACACATCCCATCCATGGTTTGGCTGATAATTTTGGCACCTTATATCTTCAGGTGTCTCTGACCACAGGAGGGGGCTGGGAACAAGATAATCTTTTAGGTCTCTTCTGATCAAAACCATTCTAGGATTTTTTGATTTAGACTCTAAATCACCCTGTGTGTAAATCAGCCCACAAAGTTGCCTGTGCAGCCCAGCACCAGAAACTGGGGAGCAGGGCAGCAATTCCCACCCTCCTCCCACCAGCACATAAACTACTTGATAAAAGTGACAAAAAAGCTATGCAAAATTACATCCCCACTGTGAGAAAAAACAAGCACCAACATTGCAGACCATTTATCCCATTCCTGCTCTGGGCTTAGTGCTGCCACACATCTCCCAGCAACATCCACTCCCACTCCAACAGAGCAGCACAACACCAAGGGAAAAAAAAGCAGCATTCCACATCCACAAACACATGTTTCTCTGTAAATATTTGGAGAACATGTGAATCCTCAAGAGAGCAGGGCAAAGCAGGGAGAGCGTCAGCATTGGTTCTCACTGCCTTCCAAACCCCAAACACGAGCAGTCATGGTCTTTCTCCACGTCTTTCCTGCAAGGAGGGTTTATTCTTGCTTTATTCTTGTGGTCTTTCCTGCAATGAGGGTTTATTCTTTATTCTTGTGGTGTCGGGATGTTGGGCTTTCGCCGGACACTTTATGGGACTTTTAAACAGCAGGTGTGCAAGATGCAACCTCGGGTCAGCCAGTGGGGATGAAAGGCTCCATCCAGTCAAAGGGAACAAAGCAAAACAAAAACAAAAACACTCCTTTTCGTGCCTTGCAGCTGATGGTGAAGGTGGCGCCGGGAGGAGAGCGGCTCTGCCCGCTTCTGCCCCCGTGGAAGTGCTTATCAAATGGAAGGAAGTTATAATAAAATTCACTGCAGTTGCTCGGAGTACCACTGTCAGTGTGTTAGGAATGCCTTGCCGGAGGAAGTGCAGTGGTTGATGTGCTGTTTAGATAAGCTGAGCTCCGTGCCCGGGCTGTTATCTGCCGGGGGTGGCCCTGCCCCAAACAGCCGCGGTCCCCTCGGACCCTCCCTTCGCCTTCAAAGCCACCGCGGGCCTTATCAGGGCCACCGCCAAAGCTCTGCTTTCCAGAGGTGTCCGAAAGCAGCAGCTTTTCCCATCGCTGAGATCAAACGCTCCCTCCGGCCTGTAAATAAAAACCTGGCTGGAAAACAAAGCGGCAATTCCCTGCCTCGAGTCCTGAGGGACATCCAGGGCGGGCACAGGGCACAGGCCCCATCCTCCAGCCACCCCAGCATGGGATAATCCCACTGGGATGTTCGTTTGGAAGGGATTGGGATGGTTAACGGAAGATGCCTGTGTCCTGTCAGAAAAATAATAATAAAAAATCACATGATTTATGTTTTGGAAGAAAAACCCTTTTATTTTATCTCGTGACTTTGGTGAGGCTGTGGTGGGCTCTGTTTGAGCAGCAGCAGATGCTGGGGTTGCACATGGCAGAGCAGCCACTGAGCAAGGCAGGGGGGATGGCACTGAAGGGACCAGAAAAGGGACCCTGCTGCTTGCTGGCACTGAGACCCAGTGACCACATCACCCTTTTCTCCTCCCAGACATTCCTCCAGCAAAGCTTTTCCCACTCACCCTCCCTCACCCTGCATTTGGGGGGCTCTGACTGCTGCTCTGTGCTCCTGAGGGGAGAGATCTTGCTCTGTGGTCCATATTTGGATGGCCAAAAAAAGGACTCAGAGAGTCAACCCTGCCCTCTCTGGGCTGATTGTGGCTCACTCTGTCTCCAAAAACCTACAGAGTTTAAGTTTCTTTTCTTTTTCCCCCACTTGCCTTCTCCCTTTGGTAACTTCAGACCAGCAGCAAGGCCCAATTTCACACATTCAGCCTCTACTAAAACATTATTCTGACCAGGAAATCTTTCAAATCTCTCTACCATTAATTTTTTCCCTTGTGATGTGGAAGTTTATGTATCCTTGAACAATCTGTATCCCTGTTTCTGAGAGTGCCTGGGGAAAGCAGTTCAGAGGAATGGGCAGCTGCATGGCTTGTCTCAGTTGCAGAAAAAGGGCTGTTTTTCTTGCCCCTAATCTCTTCTGTGTATTGCATATCCTATCTGTTTCATAAATGAGCAAATTTACTGTAGAGTTTTACTTCAAAATTAAAGGCAGGCTAATATAAAATTGTGCACATATTAACTTTGACTTTGCTTTTGTTAAGTCAGATGTTTCTTAATCAGAACCATATTTTATGCAAAGTCTGGTAATTTTAGACACCTTAAAAATAGAAAGAAAAGGAGTTAGCCTTCCATTAAATATCAACCCCTCTTCACTGTAAACAACTCAGCTCTAAATCAATGATGTGACATTTGCTTTCCCAAATGCAAGTGTTTGTTTCTGTCTTTTTATAAGTTATAACTGTTTCCATGTTAGTTGATGCTGAGAAATGGAGTACAAAGACAGAGCCCAGACTGCTCTGGCTCCAGTGCTGGCTCTTCTGGAGAGGTTCAGAGTCCCATGCTAAGGGTGGCTCTGAGGTTCAAGTAGAGCTCCATGGATTAGAGTGCTTGAAACCCAGAAAATTCCTCAACAGTTCATTTGGAACCCCAGTGCTGATATTTTGGCCTCTGCACCCTTCCAGCTGGGGATGCAGAACTGCTGCCATGTGCAGGCTTCAGCCAAGCCCCAGGCAAGCTTGAGTCTCAGGATTATGCATTCTGTGGGGCATCAGCCTGGATGATGGAACACATGATTTCCAAGAAGCAGCAGAGGCTGGAGACAAATGTTGGAGAGAAAAAAGGCCACCCTGGCTTGCAGGTGTGGCACACCTTGTAAGGGGCTGCTCCCTGTGTGCAGTGCAGGTCTCCCTTCCTTCCCAAATTCCACCTTCAGTCCCATGAGAAAGGCTTGGGTACCATTATTTAAATATTACATGCCTGTGTTCATCTGGAACAGTCCCTTATTTTCCCCGGATTTGCAGCTTGCATCAGCCTCACCCTTTACAAGGTCCTCAATGCCTTTCCAAAGCAAGACCCCATACAGAGGCAAGGGCAAATCCCCTCAGAGCTCATGGCAGGACTTGTCTTTAAGTTTGGAAACACCAAGAAAACCCTTCCCCAAAGCTGTGGCCACAGTGGCATGAGTGCTATTTCACTCTCCTGCTCTGGAAACACTGAGGTTCCCCAAGCAGAACAATTACCCCTCGCGTTCAGTATCAGGTCTGAGCACACACATTTCCTCTTAGGAGCAAGTGCTGAGTTTGCTGGAGCTGCTTTTGCCTTGGCCAGGTCACAGGAAAGGGAAGACAAGAATTGCAAGGAGATGTGTCCTCACATGGGTCAGGCCCAGGAGAAATAGGGTCAACAATAGGAAGATGCCAGCACCAAGTGAAAGGTTGCATTCCCATTTCCCCCAAAGTCTACTGAAAAGGCTTCCAGTTGCATGCATTTCATGGTTCTCAAATTTAGGGTTTGAACCTGAGGCTGTTTTCTTGTTTTTTCCCCACTCTCCCATGCTGAAGCTCTGAGCTGCTGCCTGATACAGGTATTTAAACTGCCAGAGAAAGGATGTAGCAGCCCAGGAGACTTTATCCATCCAATGCATCCCTGCTTCAGCCACCGGCTCCCACACTGGCCACAGGGCTAAAAATAAATCAGTGGTGTTTGAATCAGAAAGCAAGATGTGCTTTTTCTCTCACCCTGCAGGTTCAAGTAGTCACATCAAAAATAACAGATTTGTTTTGTTTTTTTCCTCAGTTTATTTTAATCCTCATGTGGATAGTTACGGAATTGTGGCAGCACATTTATTGAGTCAAAGTATTCTCTCAGAAGCTTCAGTCCACTGAAACCCACAATTTTACTCAAGAAACAATCCCTCTCCAAACAGCAGCCCCAGTTTCATGCTCACAAATAATAACAGTAGAGAAAGAAGAAAAGTCTAAATAAGATGGAGAGAGGGTTCAATAACAACCACAGCTCGCTTTTCAAAACAGCCTTACAAAAATGCTGTTTGTACCACAGGTCTCAGCTGGACAATATGAGGAATGTCAGGAATCTCCTTTCTAGAGACCAGCCTTTGGTGAGAAGGCAGTTCTTAGGACATACTTGATGATACGATCCTGAAAATAGTTCTGTAAATCACAACTGACTCAGAACAGCTTCTTTGGAGCTCCAGAGCCATGGCAAGGGATGTACATTTATCTGTTGCTTTGGATTTGTGTCCCTTACATGAAAGTTTATGCCAAAGCCCAAGTGCTTTATGAGTATCTTAACTCTTCCAACCAACAGGAGGAAGGTGTTTGTGCTGAGCTTGTATGTCAGTGGGTTCATTTGGCTGGTGCACCAGAAACAAGAGAAAAATAACATTTTTGTGGTAGCAGGTCTAACTTATTTACACCCAATGTGAAAAAAATATTTACATCCAGCACAAATGACCTGCTTGTGGTGATCTGAGTGATTTGTGACTTGCCAGTGCCCTCAGCAGCAGCAGTTTGAGCCTGTGCTTAACTGGCATTTCTAAGACACTTTATGGGCTTGAAAGTCATTTCTGAAGGTGAGGAAAGCTGGAGGTTTGTCCCTGACCTGCACCCTCCTAAAGGAATTAGGAGCTCTCATCTGCTAAACTGACATGACCCAGTAATGATTTTTCCCCCAGCTTTCCTTCCTACTTCCATCTCCCCATTGAATTTTCCTCCTCAGCACACATAATTGCTGCTTTTCCTCCCTGGCTCATTGCCACGGTCCTGTGGGGCAGCAGCAAGCAGAGTCCCCCCTTCACCAGCATCCCTGACAACCAGGGGAGTGCAGAAACTGCAGGAATTCAGCCCAGTCCCCCACGTGGCACCTCCTAATTGGCAGCACCCAGAGGCAGAGGTGCAAAGGCATCTCCTACCCATGTGAACTCCCCCAGCCCAGGGATCAGCCTTGGCAGCAAGCCATGAAAAGAGACATCCAGAGGGAATCCAGGATGTGAGCCTCTGTTCCTTGTGTGCCTGAAACGCAGGGCAGAGATGTGACACAGGGGCAGAGATGTGACACAGGGTCTTCCTGAGGATGGATGGAATAATTAACATCCTGACTGTCCCCTGGGCATGCCAGTGTGAGGGGACGTGACCCTGGGAGCTCCATCTCCTTCCTGGAGGAGGGCATGTGCTATCCACGACGCCAAGGGTTCTGCAGGCTGGACTATTGGCCTTTCCCCTTCTCCCAAGTGGGGAAAATGAAACAGCACCAACAGAAACAAGGGAATGAGGCTGAGGGTTGGGAGATGTCCCCCTCATGTGTGGCCTGTGCAGGAAGGGCATCACACCACCACTCTGAGACTTTCCCCTCTCCAGAGCCTGCCCCGCACCATCTGCACCAGAGTAGGGAGCAGAGCATGGCAGACGCCCATTCCCAGAGGAATGGGCACCACAGGAAAAACCAGCAGACACATCTCATGTCCACAAATGCCACAGAGTTCTTCCCTCGCTCCCTCATCAGCTCTGTGTGAACACCCTCCCCACTCTCCTTGGAGGTACCCAAGATCATCCTCCCCTCACCACAGCCCCAGCTGCAGGACATGGGGGTGTCTCCACTGGTGCTGCCCCATATCTTCAGTCTCATCCTGCTGTCCCCAGTGCCAGTGGCAGAATTCCCCCTAGCCCAGTGCTGCCCTGAGTGATTTACCACCCCTACACTGCCCTTAGAGGACCAGCAGCATGGGTGACTCGAAAGCAGCTTTGCTCCTGACAAGCCTGGGCTTCGCCTGGCGAGATGGAAGGGTGAAGCTAAAAACATAACTCACCAGAGAGCACATTTTTGCATTTCAAAGAAAAAACAATTTTACTTGCTAATAAATGATTTGTTTATTTACCCTTTCCTCCCAGAGAATGGTTTCATGGCTGTAAGTCCAGATAACTTATGCTTGTCTTTAACCCGCGCGTGACTTCGGGGTCACCCATTTGGGGAAGTGTAGTATTTCTTACCCTGGTAGGCAGCAAAAATAGGCTGGACTCTTGCCAGATGGGAGGCTTGCTGGAGACACCCAAGTGGCAGTCTGGCTGGTGGCCATGCAGAGCAGGGAGGTCAGGGGCCATCCATCAGGTTGGGTCCTTTCTGGGTGAGCAGGCTCGAGTAAATAAGTAGTTAAGCTGCCTGCTCCATCCCTGGAGTTGGAAAAGCCATTGGGAGTGGTGCTTTCAGTACAGCACAAACTGTCAGCCCAGTTTGTTTTGTTTGCTAATGTAGCCCAACAAGAGGCTGGTGGGTAAATGCAATCGGCTTGAGAACACACAGTTCCTGGACAGGTTTTGAGATGTGCCCAATAGTGACCCCATTCCCCTGGACTGCCATCAGGGCTGGGGTTTGGGTTTGTTTGCTTCCCCTCTGCTTTGTTTCTAATGCAGAGCAGACCTCATTTATTGTAACAGGAAAACTAAGGGCTCTATTAAAGTCGTGATTATGCAGCTGCCAAGTATTCGAGGTGTTTGACTTGGGATTTTTTTTCAACAAGAAAATCCCCCCATCCCCCTTCACAGGTAAACCTATTAAACACTTTGCAAAGGTCAGTTTTTCCTCCCCCTTGTGCCAGAAACAATTGCTTCGTATTTTGGTAATTTTGAGGTGAAAACAGTAACATCTCAGCAATTCAGAACTGAAGCACCCCTACTCAGACTCTCAATGGAAAACAAAATCCCCCAGTGAGACATTTCAGTTTCTCCAGGAGCTCCAGCCACCACCCAAGGAAATGGCTGTGGTGCTCTGGATGCCCTCTGATTAATCCTCCTTGCACCCTCAGTGTACAGAGGGTATTAACCTCAATTTACAGATCAGGAAAATGAGAGAGGAGGGAGATGAGTGACAGCTGTAATGAACACACTGCTTCCCTCAGCCAAGGATTACAACCTATGGACCCCCAGCTCCCAATTCCCTAATTAGCAAATGGCATAGCTCCTCCAATGGAGCAGAAACGAGACTTTTTGGAATAAAACAAAATATTTCCCTTCAGATGCCTGAGTTCCTGCAAAATACCTTGATTACAAGCTCTGCTTCTGCCACTGCCACCTCTCCTGGTTTTGTTAGTGACAAATTCATCTTCAGGGAGGAAATAACTGCTGCCACACCACGTCATAGGAGGAAGCACTGCAGAAATGCAGCTATTCAGTGGGGGATCTGGCTGTGCCAGGGGCTGTTCCTCCCAGGCTGATTACGGCTCCCATGCTGGTTTATTTGCTGAGTGTTTAGGTCTTGGTGCCAATGGAAACCCAGTTTCACAAACTATTTTTTTGTTTGGGTTTGTTTTGTTTTCCTTTTTTTTTTTCTGGCATGAGAGCATAAATTTGATTAAAAATTAATTCAAGTCACCTCGGTAGCATTGGAGAGTTTTGTACAACTCTGACAAGTGCAAACCAACACTTCTCAGTAGATGGGATAGTTCTGTGCACGTGCTGCACGCAAACAGCGTGTCTTGGTTCGGGCAGGAATCCCAGCCAGGAAAATCCCAGTGATCCCAAAGCATTGCCCATGACAGCTGATTTCACTGTTGCATCTTTTCTAGCAGTCCAGAAGAACAGCTCACAGTGCCACAGAGAAGCCTGAGTATTTATGGCCACGTCTTACCCATATTCATTAAATATTTCTTACCTGTGCACTTTTAAACTTCAGACTTCCGTAGAAGTTTTGGGTTTAGCAGAGTGCTTGGCATGCTTTCTGAAAGAAAGTAGTTTGGTTGTTATTTTGCTGTTTTGGTGGTTTTTCCCCAGAAAAAGAATAATATTCTAGAGAAATATATTAGCTTCACAAGACTTATATCAAAAAGAAGACCCCTTCACAAAATGCATTTTGATTCTCCTGCAATGGAAGGGTTGACATAACACTGGCTGGCTCGTCTCATCCTTCTCTTTCATTTGCAATACAATGATGTAATCTTAGAGAAGGAAAAAACACTTTTATTGGTGAAAAAAATCAGTTTATTTTTGAGCTTGAGATCTTCTTCCCCTCTGGAAAAATGTTTTCTTTCCTGTAATTTCAGAACGTATTTTCTCTAATTTCAGATTTTTTTCCCATAAATAACAAGTCTGATTCCTGCCCTGCTCTATTGCATCCTTTATGCAGGATCCTCCCAGGAATGGCATGCCTCAAAGATTAAAGAGATGTAATGTTTGGAGAGAGATAAAGATTAAGTTTGCTCGGTTCCTAGACCTCATGCCGGCTCCGAGCACAAGACTGAATTTCACTTTGTATGAGTTATCACAACTGAAACTGCTCTTCGGTGGAAACCACTCTGCAACCATCCATTTGCAGTTGTAAAAGTCAATATATTTAAGCCTGCGGTGCATAACAATGACCCCTATGGATCCTCCAACGTTTTTCTTGGATCTGTGTAAGCCTGTTTTTAATATATTACTCATCTAAATTGTTCCTGGGACTTGATTATTTGCTGGAGTTAAATATGCAATCTTTAAAGATTTTTAAGCATGTGCACGCTGAATTCCCCACTGCAATAAGCTTCATTTAGCTCGACTAAAACTGCCTTGCTGTAAAAAAATGCTTTAAAATATCCCAAACTAACTGCTCTCTTGGTTGGTGGGAGCTCCCCAGGCAGGATTCCTTAGTGATGATAATCTCTGGTTTTGGCTGGCTCTGTTTGGTCCCTGGAAGAATAAAAATCCAGTTTTCACCGAGCTGCACATCGAGAGGGCACAGCCACTCCCTCCTCCCCTGCAACATCCTTCCCATCGTACACGGATGCTGGATGCTCCCCCAGAAAAAAAAAAAAAAAAAAAAAAAAAATGTGGCAAGCCAAGCCATCTACAAAACAATATTGATTTATGCGGTGTCTCTGAAAAGCGGATGAAATCACCCCGGTTTGTCGGAGCCAGGGCTCGCCGCATTCCTCGCAGTCACCCCGGCCCTGCAGAGCCCCCCTCGCTATTCAAAGGCAAATCACTGCACACCCAGCCCAGCGCCGGGTCCCTCCCTTTGTCACCATCAGCTCTCCGGGTTCCAAAGCCCATCAAAGGCTGCTCGGCCTTTGCCTGCTCTGCTTCCCAAGCCCCAGCTCCTTTTCATCGTGCTGGTGCAAATTAGGGAGCAGCCTATTGAAGGAGATGAAGCCGTAGCAGAGGAGAGCTGGGCCGAAAAAATAAACCAAAATCAGAGTTCAGCAGGCGGCTGTTCTGTGTTTCTTCCGCAAAGCAGGAGAACTGGGTCATCGTGAAAATCACTCTACAAAGCCTGGCATTTTTTCCCCCTCCTCTCCTATATGGAAAGGCAATTGGGCAATCATGCGAAAAACTGCATAAAGTTCAGCAAAATGTGGGGGGTTTTTTCTTCCCCTCCTCCTCCCTCCTCTGAATAATCTCCCCTTTTGCTCCACAGCAATGAATACTAACAAGGTGATTCCAGTGTGTTTTCCGGTGGTGTTTAGAGCAAGTGCCAAACATTTATTTCCAAAACTTGAAGTTTTGCAAATTGCTCACCTTTGTGGCTTTGAAGTCTGGGGGGGGGGGACACATCCTTATTTATGCGCCTTTGATTGATTTTTGTGGAAATGCAGGATGTCTTTATCTCAACCATACAGTCAGATTTCTGTGGTTTTGACCACAGAGCCTCCCTACAGTTTCAACAGCTTGATATCCAGAATTAATAAACCTGATATGTTCATGCTTTCACAACCCCCTTGTCTCATTTCCCCAGGGAAAAATATCATCTGCCCTATTGTTGACTGCTTGGATTTACCCCCTCAATATCTCTCCCATCAACATGTGATTAATCACCCTAATCCAGCAGGCACCTCTCAGGAACTCAAGATCTTTTACAAGCCCTAATTAAGCCTTGCAACATCCCCGTAAAATAGGTTGAAGCCAGGGTTAAATGATTTGCCTGAGGTGACAGAGTAAATCAGAAGCAGGGATAGAAATGAGATGGAAAGCTGCTGCTCCTGAAGCATGTGCACGGCTCCCTGGATGGATGCAAGATACCAAAATCTTTATATTTCTCTTTGAAGATGAGATGCTGCAGCCACACAAGCCATGGCAGCCCTGCTCTGAGGCTTCCCCAGCTCCCAGGAATCTGCCTCCATCCTTTCAGCCTGAGCATCACCTGCCAGCCAACACCTCTGCCTGCCCATGGTCCGTGTCTGTGCTTCCCCACCCTACTCCTCGTGACTGCTGCGAGCTGAGCTCTGCCCCAGACCTGTCTTTCAGGAGCCACCTCTCCCCATTTGACACCCAAACTGAGGTCAGACCCTTGTCACATGGCACATCATCAATTCTAGGGCTCCAAGCAGGAATCAGAGCCAGCTGTGAGGATGTTGGGGTCTGGGCTTCTCTCCCTCTTTCTTTGGAGGGGAAAATCACACCAACGAAGGTGAATCCAGTGACACATTCTGGGAGGCAAAAGCAGCAAAGAGGAGGGAAAATCCATAACTTTTTTTCATGGCCTGGGAGGTCCTGTTACCTTGCCAGGGGTCTTTTTGTGGCATCACTTATTTTCTAGACACAGAATTAGTCTCACGCAGGTGGTGGGGAGGGCTGTCCACGTGCTCTCTTCTTCCTCTCCACAGAGTTATGAAATACAGTGTGGGTTTCTGAGGCTGATTTTCTTTCTTCCCAGGAAAGGTCTTTCCTTTGTTTTTTCTCTAATTTGCCCCAGATTTTCACATCAGAGTCCAACACTAAACAAACAAAGCAGTGAGATGAGCTCCGTTGGTTAGAACATGGTGCTTATGGTGCTGATGACTCCAAGGGTGTGGGTTTGATCCCTGTTTGGGCCACTTACTGAAGAGTTGGACTCAATGATTTTTGTGGGTCCCTTCCAAATCAGAATATTCTGTGGTCCTGTGAACTCAAAATTAATGTTCCCTCAGCTGGTTTAGTGGTTTCCTCAAAGACCCAGCAGCAAAACCAGACTGGCAGGGGTAGAAGGATCTCCCAGTTGTACCCACCAAAGTGAGCTCTGTTGGGAAGTTTGAATGCTCACAGCTCCAGGAAAGCATCCCTTTTCCTGGGTAAACAGATTTCCTTTATCCTGCTCCCTGCTGCTCATGTATATCCTTCAATGTATTCCTAAAGGTCATCCAAGGAGATGTCTTTCCTAGAAAGTTCTTACTCCTTCCCCCAGGGCTTTACATCTCCTCTCACAACCTTTACACAGCTTGGCATAACACTGAATAAATAAAACATGACCAGTTCATGAGGAAATGATGGTCTGAAGCCCTTGGCATGCCTGGTCAGCCAGGGGCAGTGGGAAGGAGCAAGAGGATCACCCCTGTGTGGCATTACTGAAAACTTAATTGAGAGCAAGGAAAGCCAGCACATCCCCACTTCTGATGGCATCTGTCTCAGCTGTTTTCTTGGGGGTCAGCTCAGATCTTTGGGATTCTGTTTTCTCAGGGGCCAGCTCAGATCTCTGGCATATATTTAGGCTGGGGAGCATCCCAGGGACATCTTTCCAAAGTGTTTCATTATTCATACATAAAATAATACTCACTGCTGTGACCCCCTGGGCACAAAGCACTTTTCCATCCTGGTGTGCCTGCCCGTGTCCCTGCTCCCAGGAACAGCTTGTGTGCAGGTGCAGCACAGCATCAACATCTGGGTGAGTGGCACACTGCAACACTCAGGCATCCCTGCCTCGAGGAATCTCTTGGGAGCTGCATCCAAGCCCTTCCTCTGCTCTGTGGTTGCAGCAGCCACCCCACAGTCACACACGGACTGTGCACCACGAGCACGTGAACTCCAGAGGCTCAGACCATCCCTGCCTGATGCTCCAGGCCTGGAAGCAGTTAATGCACAAGGTGCCAGGAAATGGGGCTAAAAATAAGCAGCATGTTTGCTCTGTAGAGCATGCCACGCTTTCCACACGGCTTTTTCAGCGGGGTCCTTCAAATCAGCCCTTACAGAAAGTGGGATTTTTTTTTTTTTTCCCTGTACCTATTTCAACATCCCAAAGAGAGCCACAGGCAAAGGGTGGGTTCTCCCCTGTCCTGCTGCAAGGCCAGTGTTCCCAGCTCTCTCGCTCCTTCTGGTGGGTTTTGCAACATTTGGCTATTTTGAAACCAAGAGAAATTTCCAGACTCATGTTTACAGCAAAAGGCTTGAAAGCACAGCTCCTAAACCCCGGAAGGCCAATAGACACAACTCTAATTGCAATGTTATTCTAATTCCAACTATTTTAATTAAGCACTTGGACTGGTGATAGGACTGTGATTTTTTTTTTCCCCCCTGCCTTTTGGAAACATTTCAGAAATATGAATAGTCTCAACAGCTGGGCAGGAAAATCGGAAATCAAAAGTGTGCAGAAAATGCTAATTAAAATGGAACCAAACTACAGAAAGCTCAGCATTTTCCACACCGTGCTTTCCTGTCTGGACTGGCTGTTCTAAATTCACCTCTCCATGCTGCAGCAGGAGCTGGGCTGGCAGCATCCTAGAGATGAGACTTTGGGAAGAGAGACTATTCCCTTTTCTTCCTTCTCAAAGATACAGGTCAAAAAAATGCCTCCTGCATGGATCTGCTGGCTGGGGTACAGCTGTTTCCCTAAACCAGCCTTGGAAGTGTTGCCGTTATCAAAATAGCACTTGTTCCACAGAAAGCAGCCAGGAAACAGTTAATCCCAATTAGCTCAAACAGCAGATATCATTCTTTATATTCTGACAGTTCTCGTTTTGAAGGAAAAAAATATGTTTGTGTTCTTGGAGTCTGCCTGAACAATAAAACCAGATGCCAATTTTCTGGTCTAAATTAGGTGAAAGACCAGACTTTTTATCATATGTGTGTGTCTGCATGTGCTGTTGGGTTACATGTTTATTTTACTTCTCTGTGTATTTACCACGGAAATCACGGCCTGCCCTGCACATGGCTCAGCCTGGCAGAGGAGCACCACAGCCTGGTTCATTCACTGAGGCTGGAAATCCAACCTGGCACTGGAAAAACACGAGGCACTATCAATTGCACAAGGAGATATTGCCAAAAGATAAACATAATAAAGTCAGTCATTGTCAGCATATCAAGCTGAAGCCTTTCCAGGGTGGATGAATAAGGGGTTTAAACTTTTGCACTGGTTGAAGTGTTTTCATGTACAATTTCAGTGGGAGCTGAAAGACATCCAAACCCTGGGCTTCAAAGAGGCTAAAAATCAAAAGGATTAATGAGTGGTAAAATACCATGGGAAAAGAAGTGAAGCTGGCACATCTTCCATGGGACATTGTCCATTGTGAGCACACAGCCAAGGTGCAGGCAGCACTGCCCCCAGCAAAGGGGAGGGAAAGGAAAAGGCAAGGAAAATAAGCACGTTTTCAGCTCCATTCCACATGCTGTTCCCATCTGCTGGGATCAGCCATGGGGCCTGACCGGGGGACAATAATGCCATGTCACCCCCTCCCCGTGGAGCAGGCCCTGAGCCCTGCGCACACCGGCTGGCACGCCAGGAGAGGGGCACAACCCAACCTGTGTGACCCATAAGAAGCCACAAACACCCACATTTTTTTCCTTCCACATGCAAATGAGCTTCCCATATCTTGTTTTCATCATTCCCTCTCTTCAGATGTCACTAATTTCCAGGACAGGCGGGAGCGTGCCAGACTCGCAGCCAGCACAGACGCCTGCACGCAAGGGAGCAGCCATCCCTGCAGCAGAGCAGGAGATCCAGCACTACCCAGCCAAAATGGGGCTGATTTATCAGCCAAACCCAGCCAAATGGGGCAAAATTATCAGCCAGCAGCAGCTCTGCTCACAGCATGAGTTGGAACCTACGTTCTGGGTGCACAGCAGCTCTGCTCACAGCTCTGCTCACAGCACGGTGCTCCCCATCCAGAGCTCCTCCAAGCCCTCTCCTCTGGCCTTGCTCTCTCCCTGGATCTTGCTGGCATCTCTTTGCTGCTCACTCAGCTGGGACAGCACCTTGGGCACTGAATCACTGGCACCCCCTTTGACTCCTTTTCCAAGTGTTTTCACAACACTAGAGGGAGACAGGATTCAAATCAGGCTTTGCAATCACAAATCCTTATTTACCCATGACAGAAACCCTCCCAAAATCCTCGCAGAGCCCAGCGCACCCAGGAGAACATAGGTGCCAACTCCGAGCACAGGCCATGTGCAGAAGGGGATAATCCCCTTTGCAAAAGGGAATTTGATATTATTTTGTGGATTTTGCTCAAGAGATGCTCATAAAACAGACAAAAATTCAGCACAGGCTTAAATTTAAGCACATGCTTGAGAACTTGCTGGCACAAGGGCTCAAGCAAGGATTGAGAGCCACACACCACATTACTTTTAATTGAGCTACTGTCTTCCCATATGGTTTTCCTTGGGGAAACCAGTGGCTGGCTTATGAGTTCAAGTAACAACATCGGTTAAAAGAGCATTTGAACAATTGTGGTTGGCAGCTCCCTGAATAATATGAATGTTATGGAGTGTCGGAAAATGTCGTATCATCAATTTCCTGGTTTCCTGCACTCATTGCTTTTGATCTCCACTACAAGATTTATTGAATGGCTTTCGTTTTTACATTAACCTTTTCCAAATCACACCGATCGAGAGCTAGGGAGTTTTTTTAAATTTTTAAAATTTTTTTTTTAACATACAAATCTTTTTAAAGCCGAGGTTTTCCATTCCTTCCAGTTTTTATTGTTTGAAGCAAAGGGCTGTTTTGGCAGGTTTATGAGATGGAGTCTGTTTTGCTGACAGACATGCCTGATAGATTGCTTGTCTGCGTTTTATTTTTGGAGCCATTGCTGTGTTATCTGCATTTGAAAAACAATTCCATTTGATTAAAATTTAAATCAACTATATGGTAATATCAGCCTTGTTTACTACCAGATCTTACATCTCTCCTGTGGAGCCTCTTGCCCTCAGTGTGAGTGAAGTGTAATGCAGAAGAAAGTGATTCCTTCCCCTCCAGCAATGGCAACACTCTGTCATTATTGCTCACAAATGAGAAATAATTCCTCCCCATGTACCATATGATGTCTTGAAAGGTGAATAAAGACACTTCTTGTGCTGCCTGGCTAACTCAGACATGCCATTGATGAGTGTGAAATTAAAACGTTCCTCAAAAAATAAAGTTATAGCAGCCAGGACATTTGGCTGGGATGATTTCCTGCAGCAGTGAATTTTAGAGTGACCACAGCGTGCAAAATTAGTGATGGATTGGATGGATTGGATATGAAGGACTATAAAGATTATTACCTTTAATTTGCCCCATGTATTTAATCATTGGTAGCTTTTAAGCTCTGCCTTGGGATCACATCCCAAGAATTTGTTATTGTTTAACAAGACCATTTTCACTAATCTGTACCACACCAGAACTTTGAGTGACTTAGAGAAATAAAACTGAGAACTTTTAGTGCCAACACCTTTATGCAAGAGAGCAAGCCAGTGAATCAATAATCACAGAGCATCCTGAGTTGGAAGGGACCCACAAGGATCATGGAATCCTACCCTGTGCTCTTCCTTCAGGTTTAAATGATACCTGTTACCACCCTGGGAGGTCTTACAAGCCCATTTTGTCCTTTGTTAAAAGAAGAGAAAAACGGATCTTTCATTTAAGTTGTATAAAACAGAGGTGCCTCCTGCAACACTGTGAGACCTTCAGTGGCAGATGTGGAAAAAGAAAAAACAGGAAAAAAAACCCCAAACCCAAACAAACAAACAAAGGAAAAGGAGCCCATTTTCTTCCACTGTTCTTTTCTTTTAGACAGCCCAAACATGTTAATTTTGATTTGCCAAGTTTGGTTTGGTTGTTTTTTGGTTGGTTTTTTTTTTTTGATGAGCCAAGTTCACCCCCCTCAAAGTCCATGTGTTTCAGCACTGATGAGCTTGGCCTTGCTGATGCTTCTTGAAATAGCTTCCAGCCCCAAAATAACCCTGCACACACACCAGCACCACTTCCTGAGTGGGAATTGCAGGAATGGGGTGACCAATCTGGGCAGCTCAGGACTCAACAAGAATTGGGGATGGTCCAATTTTCTATAAACACACCTAAACAAGCCAAGTGCCCCTCCTCTCCCTCTCAACATTTTTTTTCCCCCTCTCCTATCTCAGCTGAATCTTCCTACCAGCTTCCTGAGGACACTTCCTGATTTCACACCATAAACATCCTTCACTTTTATTTGGCCAGCTCTTTGAGCCCTCCTGCCCAGCTCCTCCAGAGCTGCTTCTGTGCTTCCCCTATCCTTGATATCGCAGCAATAAATGAAAAATCACCTTTCCTGTGCTGGGTACTGGAATGCTCCAGGCAGTTTTATTCCTCCCCTGCTAAGTGGTGAGCACAGGTCACTCCACATCAGGGTTACCCAACAGCTGCTTTACAAGAGGTGGCAATGGTGGTGGAATTGGATTGCTCCCAAATCTAGGTTGGGAAGAGAATCACACTTAGAGGGAGCTGATGTGGGAGTTGCTCCTGTGCTGTGAGAGTCCTTCCAGCCCCACTTCAGTGGGGGCACACAAGGAATGGGACTGTCTCCTGGTAGGAGGTCACAGCCACCGCGGTGTCCAAAAGCAGCACTCCCTCCCAGCCACAGGTACCTTGGATCACCTCTGCTTGGGAATTCACAAAGCTCAGGGCACAGCCAGCTGGAGGCAAGGGATGTTTGTGTTGACCACACAAGGTTTCCTAGCAGAAGAGTTTCCTGGAGAGCCAGCACTGATGGATGCAGGGATGAGCTTCTTAGGGATATGCTGCTGCCAGCCAGGTAAGGTGCAACCTTCGTGCTGCTTCTTCCTCCTCTGGAGAGCTTTAGCCACTGGTGGAGAGTACCCATGCCCTATGATATCATTGCCCTTTTTCAGGTTTTTATTGTGGCACTCAGTAACACAGGAGCTCCCCAGAACTCCAGCTGTGTACAGAGCTTTGTGGAGACATGAGTGAGCAGAAAAGAGAAAGGGCATGTCCTCTACTGCAGGAAGCAGAGAATCATAGAATCACTTAGGCTGGAATAGACCACTGAGCCCAACCAGTAACCCAGCACCAAACCATGTCCCCAAGAGCCACAACTACATTTCTTTTAAATCCCTCCAGGGATGGGGACTCCACCATTGCCCTGGACAGCAGTGTTTGACAACCTGTTTGGTGACGAAACGTTTCCTGATATCATATCCTTTTGGTCACCTGGGGTCAGCTGTCCTGGCTGTGTCTCCTCCCAGCTTCTTGTGCCTCTCAGACCCCTCATTCATGAGCTCCCAGGACTCATTTTTTGTTCTGGTGGGCACACCCCGGGGCTGCAGAGCAGTGTTCACCCGTGCTGGGAGTCAGCCCAGTACCAGGGCTATGGTGGGACATTAAGGGCTAGTTTGTGACTCAGCATTTGGGTGCTCTGGTGGCCTGGCAGGAGGACCTGCAGCAGGCAGAAAGGGCCTGATTTTTGGAAACAGCATCACATGGAAGGAAGACACACTCCAAAGACAGACACAGTCCAAACTGTTCAGCTCTGATTTAAGGAGAGAGGCTGCATAACCTCAGCTTCTGCAAAAGTCTTTACAGAGGCATTTGGCGCTTCAGCAGCAGCTTTGGGAAGGTCTTCTGACACATGAGAAAGCAAAAGATTTTGCCAGGAAAACTAGGTTGAGGAGCAGCAAGGCTTATTTATGGAGAGCCTTCAAACGGGCTGTCTTTATTCCCCACAATCGTATTGGAGCCACCGATGGACAAGTGCCCTGCTTCTGATGTAAAAATATGAAAGCAAGGGCTGCTTTGAGAACTTTATATTTTGTTTCAGCCACATTTTGCTAGTATCAGATGCAGCCAGGGATATAATACCCTACCTCAGAGCAGCCAAGGATAACAGGGAAAGCTTTGCTAGAAAGGGTGGCTATGAAAGATGAGCGAGTGATGAGGAGGATACCACATCCTGCATTTAACCAGCAGCAGACAGGCACAAAATCCCTGTCCCCTCACCTGTCACCCACTGTCTCTCCCCTCAGGAAGACATATTTTTGCAACCCTGGTATTCATAATTAACTCTCATGTTTAGATGTCATTTGAGTGCACATAGCATTCTGTCTTTTAACAAACTTTGAGCAGAAGCTGAGAGCATCCTTTGCTTGTTTGCCATTTTTGTATTTTTAACTAGGGAGGCAGTAGCTTTTCTGACTGTTTTCATAACATAACACAGGAAAACTGGCAAGGAAAGCTCGATGGCTTTAGGTGCAGCACTACTGCATTTACTATTGCAATTAAAGCACAATGTTGAGAAGAGTTTAGAAACAGAAAGCCCCAGGATGCAGAAAAAAGTACTGACAATTTTTGTGCTTTACCCTATTGCTTTTTTCTTAAAGAGAAAGGAAGGGGATTTCTTCAGGCAAGATCTTAACCCACCTTGCACCACTACGAAAAACAGATTGGTGAACAGAAAAAAAAAATAACAAAGGGGCTTTTTCCATAATTTAAATATTTCTAATACAGCATTAGAGTGAGATAAATATTTCTTTAATGCAGCATTAGAGTGAGATAAAGCAAATCTAAGTTGTCTTTGTTTAATATTTAAGAGATAATAGTTATGGAGACATTTAGGAGCCAGGACAGCTGCCTGCTCATTGTCCCATCATGGAATTTACATGAACACTTCTGGAGGCTTCCTGAGCCTCAAATATGATCTATTAAAGAGAAGTCATGCATCTATGGCTCTTCCAAACAAAGGGACAGATGCAACACTGACTCCATCCTAACCAGGGTCACCATGTCCCTCATGGCAGAGAAAATCAAGGCAACACGTGGTGCTTGTCAGCAAGCCCAGCCAGAAACACAGAAATTGTCAGAAATACAGAAGCTGTCAGAAACACAGAAATTGTCAGAAATACAGAAGCTGCCAGAAATACAGAAATTCTCAGAAATACAGAAACTGTCAAAAACACAGCCCAACCAAGCTGGAAAGGGAGCTCCAGGTGAACAGGAGCACACACTGGATCAGTCTTGATCAGTTCACATCGATTCTGACAATTTTGTGCCTCTATCACATGAGGAAAGAGCTTCAAGGAGGGACTTGTAGAGGGACATCAAGTGTTCACTGAGCTGCCAAAAGCAGCTTGGAGGTCACCTGGAGACCCACACCCTGTCAGAGCAGAGGCTGCCTTCAGCCTGCCAGCACCACACCAGAGATGACAGCAATCTGAAGGTCAGCCTCAAAGAGCCCCACAAGAAAAAAAACCCAACGAAACTCTAAATCCTTTTTTCCTCCAATAAATCTTTCCTTGCTGTGGGAATCACTGGAGAGTTTAGTTATTTTTTCCGATACGTAAAACTGCCCGGCCCAATGCCTGTGTAATATTTACAAGAACAAAACAAATGAGGGTTGAAATTAAGGCTGAGCAGCCCCAGGAATGGACTGCAGGAATCCCTGGGAATAACATGCTGCCACACAGGGCACACCAGGAGAATCCTGCTAATGAAGAAACAAGGAAAACCATCCGTGACAAAATGCAGAAGCTTCAGTGCTATATTCAGTACACACCGTACCTTAAGGACTGGTTAAAAACAAGTTATTGGCACCCCAAAACAGACAAGCATGACTTTTTCAGGAAAACAGAAAGACTGGAACTAAAAAACTAAAAGACTCTGATAAAGAGTCTACTGGTCATGGATTAAAAAAACAAAACCAATCTGCATTTTCCAGCTTGTCCTTTAGGGCCAAAGCTTTGCAGGCACTGCATGAACCAACTAAATTTATGCCTTGAAAATGCTCAGAGGTTGCATTTTATTTCCTTCAGGGATGGAAGATGCATCTTCAGATGATGTTGTCCATCAGAGCAGTAATGGGTGGTGGATGTCCCTCCTTCATGGGTCCTGGGGCCCACCCCAGCTCTGCAGATCAAGGGGGACCGTGCTGTAGTCACAAGGCTGGTGAGCAAGAGGAATAGAACACTAAGAATCTCAGACTGACAGCAAAGACACTTTTCTCCTCCTCTTGCCACCTTCACTGACGTTTTCCAGATCCTTCATCGCCCTCTTCACCTCTCAATGAGTTACCAGCTCACACAACACCACCAAAAAATGTGGAGACTTGGGGGGGTCATTAACACCAGTGGGGATGAAGATCCTCTGGCATCCTTTGTTCCTCAGTGCAGGCAGCTCATCCCTGCCTGATCCATCATTGCCTTCATGTCCTCCCAAAATCTTCAAACCCACCATGCTGAGCATATTTGTCCCAGTCTGGCTTTTTGGCTCCCTGCAGCTTTGCTGTATTATTAAAATAACACCCTTTTGTCATCCAGGCCCTAAACACCTCTCTGGAGCACTTGTGAAAGGACTGAACACCCAAGGGCTTCTTCAAGGGAAGAAGAACTCTCCCTTCTCACAGGAGCTGGGCTGAGGAGGCTGATAATCATCTTGTGATCACAAATTACTTTTCACTAGGTCCATTTATGAGGTAACAGTTGGCAAGTGGAAAGCATTTCATTTCGCCAGCAGCCCACTGAAAAGGAACCATCGTGAACCCTAAAAAGAAACCCTGAATCAAAGGCTGCATTCTTCTCTCCCACAGTGACCCCTTTGTTTGGATCTGCCCTAAAGTTTCATTACGAAAGTCTGATACAGGAGCCTTATTAAATTGTGATTGAATGACGTGTCCGTGTAGAAGCCTGCTCTCTCTGCTGTTGATGTGGGCTGGATTTCTTAGGCTTTTAAAACATACAAGCTTATGAAATAGCTGTAATATCTTTTCCCATGATTTCTAGGGAAAGGAAGGTCTTTGCTCCTGCTCTAGCCATACCTGGCCTGGCTCCAGAGGATAACATTTTCATTAAAAGTGCATTAGGTGCACAGTTCACCAGGCAGCCATCCTGACGAAGCGTTGACCTGGCTCAGAAGCCTTATTGGGCTCTGGTGAACTTTGCTGGCTTCTGTAAAAACAGAATCACCCATTACTGGGTTCACTTTGAGCTGTTTTTGCCATCATTTGGATCCAGTTTGTTCACTCTGCTTCCACCTAACTCTGTCTGTGTTTGGGTGTTTAAAAGAAGAAGCACAAGCTGAATCTTGGCTCAGGCCAGATAATGGCTGATTACTGCAGCAGCAGGGCTGACACTGGGATGTCTTAGAAAGAGTTAAACAGGAGAAATTCAAACCCAAAGACCTCCCCACCATTTCTGACCAAGTGTGAGCTCTGAGCCACCAGCAAACTCGCAGCAGTGATGCATCTTTCCCTTCAGATGACTCACTGTAAATAGTGCCTGGTGATTTACGCACAGAAAAATGCATTTAACACGGAAATGCACAAATTCATACGTTTTAAGGCCAGAGGAGCCGTCACAAATGTTCAGTCTGGCTCTCTGGAGAGTGCAGCCTCACCCAGCAACTCCTGCCCGAAATGCACGGCTTCCGTTGGAGTGAAAGCATCCACAGGGGAATGCTTGAAATACTTTCTCCTAATATTTGTCAGGAGGGATGTTGTAAAAACAGAACCAAAGGATCACAGAATGGTTTGGGTCGGAAGGGACCTTAAAGATCATCCTGTTCCACCCTCTCCCATGGGTAGGAACACTTTCCACCATGCCAGGTTTTTCCAAGGCCTGTCCAACCCAGTCTTGGACACTTCCAGGGATGGGTCATCCACAGCTTCTCTGGGCAACCTGTGCCAGGGCCTCCCCACCCTCACAGGGAAGAATTTTTTTCCTAATATCCCATATATTTGAAGCCATTCCCCCTTGTCCTGTCACTACAAGTCCTTGAAGGAGCAACTCTTTGCTCATTGAGTAGACAGCAGATCAAGAGAAGTGGCAGAAACTTTGATGGGAACGTGGATGATTTCTGGGAGATGCTGGCAGCCTTCTGGCTGAATCAGCAGGAATCCTCCATGGGACACAAGTCCTGGCCTGGCTGCCTCACAACCCTGGGACCAAAGGGTTGAATCACAGAGGCACTGCCTCAATTATCCAGCAAAGGCCACTTAAATCATGCCTCACAAAGTACAAATGTGTGTAAATATTTGTGCAAGATAAGATCGGCGAGTGGCCGAGCAATATTTCAAAGAGCCGAGCCAAGGGCAAACAACAATTTATAAGTACTGCTCCAGAAAAATAAAATTAGGAAATGCAGCAGTGTGTTTATGTTAGGGTAACATTTGCTCTGGAGTGGGTTTCTGTCAGTGGATGTCCCACACATGGGACAGGCAGTGGAAACACGAGGGCAGGGCATGAGAAGAGATTTATCTGAAGAGCAGTCCTGGATCTCCTGAGGGACTCCTAATCAACCAGCCACAGGACATCAAAAGGCTTTCAGGAAAGGTTGGTGGATCTGTCAGATTGACATACACAGGCACAGGCAGCCGGTTGCTAAGTTGTATTTTATTCAGGGCAAACACTCAGTGAGCATCAGATAATCTGAGACAATCAATCTTTCTTTATTCAGAAGACAAAGTGCATTATCTAAAGTAGCTGCAATGCTCTCTGACAAGGATACATTTGAGATTTTCTCCTTTTAAATTAATGTTTTTCATTAATACTTATAGCCCAGAGTCACAACCCTGAGGGCACCACCAAAAACCATCCTGAACTGGAAGTTCAGAGGTGCTGTCCCACCCTGCCTCCCTCAGCAGGAAAAGGCTGCTACTGCTGGCCTGGGATGCTGTGACACAAAGGCAGAGAATCTACTCACAAAGACAGAAAATCTGCATGGTTTATAGGTGGGAAGAATACACTACCAGTCTCTCAAATAGTTTAGCCCAGAGAAGGAATGGCAACTCCCAGTTTTTCAAAAAACTCCCCGGAGTATCAGATGACAGTGACAATCAGTACAACATTTTTATCAAGACTTTGTGCACCTCAGTTGCATTTTGTATCACAAACTAGATTCTCTGCATCCCTTAATTACTCTAACACTTTAACTGCAGAAGTCAACTGAGCTTCTTCTGCCACAGCCACCTACATCTTCACACAGGGAGCCAACCCCCTGACCCTTCCCATCCCCTGGTGCTCAATCCATGCACAGGCAGCAGGAGCTGGTGGGCAATCCCAGTGCAAGGATAGGAGCTTTCATTTGTAGCCATCAGGTGTGAAAACATCAGGCTCCATGAGCTGGGCAAGGAATAAGAGAGTTGAGAGAGCCACTGTGCTCCCACCACCAAACAGCTGCCTCCTTCCCTCCCTCCCTCCCTCCACAGCCTCCCTTCTTTTCCCACATGCTTTGCATTTCCCCCTTTCTTCTGCCAGGTGTTTCTAGCACATCAATGCTGAGAATTTCAGCGTGTCCTAGGATCCCAGCCTGCTTTTAACTAAACTGCCACAGATCTGTCTCCATGGAAGATGTTTCTTGCCAGAAATATTATCTAATTTGTAAGCATTCTATGGTTTTCTAAGAGTCATAAAATACAGTATTAGGAAACAAATGGGCAACGGAAAAGATCCCTCCTGGTAGCCAAAGTGACCATATAATTGATTTTTGTGAACAGCATCTGAAGAAATGACTCACAACCCATATGTCTGTTTTGGAATCCAGATATACATCGTGTTTTAAGCCTCTCAGAAGATTTATCCAAGTTTTTTCACATACAATCAATGGCCATTAGACGAGGACATGAATCATTGCAGCTCCTCAGGCTGAGCACATGTTTGAAGGGTGAAGGCTTCACACATTCTCGCTCTATAAATACCCATCCAAGGCTGTCCAGAGCATGAGCAGCTCGGATGGCAGAAAGTAAAAAGGTATCAGGGAACAAACTGCAGACTCATTACAGAGCTGAGGCCTCCTCCCTCTGATGGGTGTAAATGTTATTAGCTTAGGACATGGTTCAAACTCCAGCTGAAGTCAGACGGAAAAACTTTACCTCTAAGTCAGGCTGTGTATCCTCTTTCTCCATGGCTTCAACCATTTTCTCATAGCTTGGCCCCAGCCAGTGATGAGGTTGGGTTACAAGTTTGCTCACTCAGCTGTGATGCTACACAAATAACACCCACACAGTTCACATGTGCACACTTCCCATGCACATCTGGGCTGTGCAGAGGTGCAGAGGTGCAGAAACATCCCTCCTGCGGGCCCACGTTTGCACAACCACACACGCCTCACACACAACACACCAGCCTCGCTCCTGGGTGCCTCGTGCAGCTCCTCCACCTGGGTGCACACTCCCTTCTTCAGTGCCAGAGGATTCACATTCACCCAGAGCTGACACAGGGATGCATGCTGCATCTTCTGAAAGATGCTGAGAGTGCTGTTTGCAGTGGCTGCAGATTTTGCCTTCCAACTGACCCAGCAGCAGTGCGAGAATTTTATTTACAGTGACAGTAGATGCAACAGGTACAACTGTGCAACTCTGCAAACATGATTGTTAAATTAAATCCCTTCACATTCCAGCCCCAGGTGCTGGTCCACAATACCCTTCCTCATGACATGCAGCACTGGAACACTTATGTATCACACTTTGTGCCAGTTTTCAAGGACTCCCAGAGACAAATGTGTCTCCCAGTACAAAACAGCCCTCTGGTTCCCATGGAAATCTCAGCCAAATAAATATTTTGCAAGTTCATTTGCTGCAGAAAAAATAAGTCAGGGTTTATGCACGATGCTTCAGGCACAGCACCTCCAGTGCATTTCCTTCATCCCTCAGGCTTCCATGCAGCCATCACAGCTGCCAGGAACACCTGAGGTGTTTGGCCTAAATGGCAAATTTTCACCTTTGACAGACTTTTAGATCCAGGAGGGAATGTTATGGTCCCACCCAGCTCTCTGTGAAACACAAACCAAACAGTCTCAGCTGATAATTTCTGCACCAAGCCCTGTGGCTTCCACTTGAGCTGGCACCAGGAGCATTCCTGACATGCTACAGCTCCTCTGTTATGTACCTTACAGTTCCTGTGATCCTGCAGGTACAGCCAAGGCGAGCAGGGACCTGCAGCCCCTCTTGTTGCCTTTTTGCCCTGGTAAATGAGGAAACCAACTGAGTGCCAACAGTATTTTTAAAAGCTGCCTGGTCTTGGAGACGAGCAAAGCCTCTGCATTCCTCAGGAAGGGATGGGGTGGTGGAGAATAGACCAAGGCCCATGATGTGTTACACAGGTTTCACCCCACAGCACCAGCACACACTCAAATCCCACCCCAAAGGGAAGCTGAAGGATTAACATTGGCTCCCAGACCACTCCTGCTGTAACAAAACCCTTCCCTGCAGCTTGACAGAGGCACTAACGGGGTCTTTGATGACGACTGCCAAGGGAAGGCTCCAAGACAGACGAAAATTTTGAGGTTAGAATTTGCAAGGCAGTCAATCTTACCCTCATATTCGTGCTACAGCACATGATAAACTATTCCAGAGGGAATTCCTACCAGGATGCTAAAAGAAATTTTATGAAGAACTAGAGTCATTCATCCAAAACGAGGATGAAAGACTGACATGTTACCTAGGAGGAAACAAAGAAAGGTAATATTTTGCCCTCAATTTTATTTTCTAAGTTTCTAAGGCAGTTCAGTCAGATAAAATTTGGAAAGACATCTGAAGATGAAAAGGCTTGTACAAAAAAACCAGATCCAAAGGATCATAATTTAAGGAAATACTATGCCAGTTGTAGCAAAAGTAAAAGTTTTCATATTTAAGTTATTTCATATTATTATGAAAGATACCAAGACTAGCGTTCTTCCACCAGGAGATTTCCCAGATTTCCCACCCACATAGAGTCTGAAATATCTCTATAAGAAGTTGTTCCCTACTTCAGAGATCAAAGCAACCGTCCCCATGCTGGCAGCCCAGCTAGGAATAGGGCTGACATGCACTTTTGCATCTTTAGTCTTGACTTTAGTAGATATGCAAGCCTTTCCGAGCACATGGAGGATGATTTTACCCCCTGAAGGTTGGGGGCATCTCTCTGGTTTGTTGCCCAGTTATCAGAGATGATTAAATCATCTCTCCAGCACAGGACAGTGCTGATGTGGGGCTGGGGGGATCTGTCCCCTCTGGTGGAACAGGAATCTTTGTGGTGCCAAGGACACATGAGAACACAGCCAAACCCAGGCTCATGGCCTTGGAAACACTCCCATGCCAAGAACAACAGTAAATAACCTGCTCTCCAGCAAGAAGCATGAGCATTTCCAAGCTTAGCTGGGGCCTCTTCCCTTATTTTTTTTCTTCTTCTTTTTTTTTTTTTTTTTTTTTTTTTTTTTTT
>VZUI01013117.1:0-12486 GCA_013401135.1 Cettia cetti | reverse complement strand
TCCTCCGAGGAGTTCCTTCCCGAACCCGGGGTTGGGGGGAAGGGGTAGTGGAGGTTTGTCTCCTCGTGGAGATTTTCCTCCTAATTTGTCCTAAACCAGGACAGAAATACTTTTGGTGCATTGGCCGGGAAAGCAAACGACCAGATGATGGCAAGAGAATATGTACAGAGAAAAATGCATTAATCTTGCAAGGAATGGAATAAAATCTAGACTCTTCCTTTCTCATGATGGGTAAAGCACATGATGAGAGAATAATGATGTCACTCAGTTAGCAAAGAGCCTCTGAAACCAACAAACGTTTCAAATATTTCACACTGCATTTGTCTTTGGGTGGTTTTTTTGTGTACAAGCTGAAGCTCCACATTTCCTAATGCTGATTGCCCACTCCCACTGTGGTTGTGCTCCTAACCTGCCAACCCTCATGCTTCCTAGGCTGACAAACCAGTGCCAACTCTTCTGCAAAAAAATCTGTCCCTGAGATTCTAATGGTTTTTTCACTCATCTGCTGGTGGAGGAGCAAAAGTGTTTCCAAAGCTTCTGCCCTTCAGTGCCAGCACAGATTTACTGACCTCAGTTCCTGCATCACTTCTGATTTCATCCCACTTTCTTCCTTTACCTTTCTTTCCCTAAGAACATAGCTGAGCATAATAATTTCCCCAGTGTGACTGCTCCAAATAGTACTTTCAAATGCTAGTACAAATCACTTTAAAGACAGGATATACAAAAAACATTAATTCATTTACATTTCTATAGCAAATTTTAACTTTGAACTTTCTTTGTTTCAAAATCAATCCTTCCATTACTCATTTTTTTACTATTTTGTATCTCTTAATGATATTGATATGCTAATACACAAGGAAAAAATATCACAATACAATTACAGTCAATCTACAGAACAAAAGGTTAGTTCAATCTGTAACTAAAAAGCTCCTTTTAAATATTCAATAAATTTCATTTGTATTGTACATCATGTTAATTAATTACTAAAAATGCACATAGGTCATGTCATGCCCTTGGATATTTTATTTACATATAAATAGTGCATTCCTGCGGATCTAGTAAAAATTTATAAATATAGCAATTGTAAGATAAATTATAAGAAAAAAACCCACAATTTTCCATTGCTATTAATAAATCTACCTCTTTGCTAAGTGAAAATTGTTTTGTTAGCAGGTAAGGTTATAATGTATTGGTTTTCTTCTCCTTTATCCACCTCTGGACTTTAAATACTCCTTAGAAGTTTTAAGTATGCTGATATTTTGCAAAATATAGAAAAAATAGAAATCTCTGTGAGGTTAAACATTCAGTCTCAAGGGTGTTTAGAAGTTAAAATTAATTAATGTCTGGAAAGCACTCTGAAATCTTCAGATGAAAGAATCTGTAACGACCAAATTCTGATCTATTTTATGCAGCTCACACTGAGAGTGGCCCAAACATATTCTGGTACAAAAGACACCAATGAATCATAATAAGTTATTATTATACTACAAAATCAGTTTGCACATTTTACAGTGCAAACTACAAATTTGCTAACTGTAAGCACTGTAAATCCACAGTGAGATTTGAAAGTCTTGGTGATTTCCTTCTGTCTCCATTAATTAAGGTGCCACAATCAAAGTTTAGCTGATAACTTGTTGATAGCATGAACTGGAAAGGAACCAAGATCACCTCTAAAAGAGGTGACCTGTGCAGAAACAACTTCAGACAACAGCCCTCCTTAGAGTGACAGAAACAGATTTGGGCAGGTGCAAGTCTCATATACTGAGGGTTAGGTTTAGTCTGACTCCCCCTCATGTTCCTGAACAGCAGGATGCACCTTCCAGTACATTCAGTGGGCACTGCCCACCTGAACACGTGGAAAGGATGCTGTTTTACAGTTCTCATTCTTCTGAGAGGAGGGAAAAAAAAAAAAAAAAAAGCATTTGATCCTAAATTACCAGAGAGCAAAATATCAAAAAATGCATTAAAATAGCAGGCTCGGAATTTAGTAAACAAAAAACAGTACTCAAGATATTTCTACAATCTGTCCAATATGAGCATGTGTGACAGGTGGTGCTTTTAAGTTAGGAAACATATTATTATCTCTTTTTATAGGCATAGAATTGAAATACATTGTCAAAGGCTTCTCCCAGGTAATCTGTAAGACAGTGAACAATTCAACGTGGGCTGTCTGTACCCTGAAGTTAAAACCATCTTTAAGAATATGCCAGGAGGTGAATCTTGAGACTTCAACCCTGCTGTGCCAGGAAGCTAGGAATCCTCCTTGGCACATGCAAATGTTTGGCAATTCAAAGCCAAAATCCAAAGCTTGTGCCAGTGGAACAATTTCTGTTCTCTTCGTCATGAAGAGTTCTGCTGAGATGCTCCAAAACTAATGGGGAGAAACAGAGACCAAAGTATTTTTCCAGGTCCTAGGCTTGCTCACTGTTGGTTGAAACTGGATTAACCACAGCAGCACTAGGACTGACCTAGCAACACCAAGTCTTCCTTTCTCCTCTCATGACATTATGAACCAGAAAACTCATGTAATGGTCTATTATCTATAATTGTAAAAGCTGAAAATCTGAGGACTTGGCTGTACTCCTCTGTGTTCCTAAAAACAAACTTTAAAATGAAAAGGGAGAGGTTTACTTTCAATAATCTGCTTTTGTATCACACATTCAGAAGAAGCTGTTCTTAGCTATCTGAAGAAGGTGGGGGATATTTTGACCAAGGGAGAAGAGTAGAAATAAACTCCCAAACTTCATAAGGTGACTAATCATTTAATTAGCATAAATCACCTGTCTATAACAGGTATGTTTCATTTTGAATAAGTAACAGTGCCTCCAAAAAGTCAAAGGAAACTTCAGGTAAAACAAACCACAAAATACTAAAAAATTACCATCTACTTTGAATAATGTAAACATTATTTATTACTATATTTATTAATGCAAAGCAATTGCTTTGTGATTGTGTCAGTTCCCAAAATGAGATTACCCTATCTTTTATCAGCCACTCCCAATTACACTCAAACTTCTAGAACAAAACAAACAAAAAAAAAAAATCCTTTCTGAATACCATCAGATCTAAAATTTAAACTCAGGTATTTTGTCTCTTGCATCATCTGCAATAATAAAGTTTGTGTGTGTCTAAATGCTGCCTAAATGACACCTGTGCATGTTAGGCTACATTCAGATTTTCCCCCTTATTTCATATCTGAATATCCCCTCTTGGTAATAATACTGTCTTCTTTCATCAATAGGCCTTAGACATGTTAGAAATATGAGTCAGTATCAATATCCCAGTATTGGGAAGACCTCCTGTCTTCCCAAAACTTGTGTACCTTTTTAAAACTTAATTAAACTAGTCTGATGATAATGAATAAAAAGAAAAAATAAGTTAATATCTCTCACCTACCTTCATTTACACATCTACAAATAATAAAAGTTATGACAAATACAGCAGAAAAAATTCTAAATTTTCCATGAAACACAAGCAGCTGAGCAAGGCAATGCCTTTGTCATAAGATCTATTTCAGGACAGCACTGCATATTAATAGGAAAATGGACAGCTCTTTAAATGTCTATGAATAATCAATTAGAAAAACCCCATGATTCTATGAGCAAAATATACAAACAACAGATATAAGAGGCAGTATGACAGTTTTGGTAAACTCTGAAAGAGGAAATTACTAAAACAGTAGGTTAAATAAAGTATATACCATCAGCACTAAAACACATAGTGCAAATACTGCAAATACTGGTATATCATGCATGTTCTCATTAATCTCACCATTTGTTGAGAGCAGTGAGTGGGCTGCATTTTGCTGTGGTAACCACTTGATCTTGTTTATTTTTTCTTCTATCTCCAAGCTTTTCAAATAATCAAATTCAGGTTCATGGCTCTGGAAAGTGCTGTAAACATTGTACTCCCCCTGATTGTAAGGCTCATTTTTACTCTGTGGAGAATGAGAACAACAGAAATGTTGTTTGTGACAGCAATATATCTTCATCTCTTAGGAAAGGTGTAAAAGCAGCCTTATAAATATAAAAATATTGAAAATTTAATTTAATTTCTCATTTAAAACATGATATTGACAGATATCTTTCAGCAAGATTGAAATTTCCTGTGAGTATTGAAACAATATTAGAACTTCTGAAGAATGTCAGCTATTCAGGAAAGACTTCTACAAAAGACACTGCAGATTGATGGAATTCACAAGTGGAACATAAAGATAAGTGAAGGTATTGTTTTAAATGGAATGGGGTTCCATCATCAGGCAAAAACTATTAAAACAAGGCAGAAGTAAAACAAAAATAACCTTTTTTCTTATATCCGAATTTTGGAGCTTGGAAACATATTTATTTGGGACAACAAACTTACAAGTTAAAAAATCCTTACCCTTTTTCACTTCCTCTCTAAACAGGTGACACTCTGTTTTGCTGAGATCTTGAGATTATAAACAAGTTTGTTAATTCAATTCAAATAAGGTATTAAAAATTAAGCCAGGTCTCATCAAGCTATTAAGGACTACATTGGTGACCCACATACCTCAGGTTCCCTTTGGAATATAACAACTCGACCCCCCTTGTCACCAGTAGCCAGCAGTTCTCCAGTGTGGTTGAACTCAACTGTAGAAATAATATCAGCTGGAGGAAGAAAGAGAAAAAAAGGCAGATTTTAGACTGCTGCTACAACACAAAGTCACTAGAAATATCAGGCACTCCACAAAAAATGCAACAAATGAGGGATTTGAAGGAATACACATGAATTCACTAATGCAAACAGGCTGCATGCCATTACACTCTAATGAAACAAGTGCAAACATTAAAGAGGCAAATTTGTGTTTCCAGCACATCTGCAGTTTGGGGGAAGAGAATCTCTCTGGAGAGGTTATGCTTCAAGAAGAGCCATCTTGGGTGACTACAAAGCTTTTTTTCAGTACTGGCAAAGAACAAAACTGGCGTCCTGCTATATGCTCTAGCAAGGACCAATATAACATCAGTCTCTTGCATGTATTATTTATTCTATGACCTTTTTAGGGATTTTAACATAACCCCCCTAACACCAGATTTCTCAAATACGTATTTGAGTCAAGAGTGTAAAAAAGTTCGTGCAGCCTGTCCTACCACTGAGGAATGAAGGCAAAACCAAAGCTGTTCACTGAGCAGTGCTGGCAAGAGCCCATTCTAATCACTGTTTACAGAAAATCATTTCAGCACCGTAAAAATGTGTCATCAGAAGACAAAAAGAATCTCAGTCCCTCTTTTCCTGATTTTCAACAACTGCCTTTCCCTAAGCAATTTCATCAGTTTAAACAAGAAACCTCATCAAAACCTGAGGCCAGTCTAGAGCACAAATTACTACACATCAGGATGAGAGAGAGAAAGGCTGCAGGAGCTAAAGAACTGGTTCTTCTGTTTGAATGGCAGTACATGCTAGAATCATAATCTGCAGTTAATCCTGCACTATTAGCATAATATGAATTAAAATGCCAAGTGCAGTAGTAAATTAAGAAACCATCATATATACAATCACAGGCAAATGCAGGGTACTACTCAGAGGTTGCATGTATGAATCCTCTATAATGATCAGTATTCACTCATCAGAAACACGGGCCAGATTTTAGAAGCGTCAGTAGTTAGGAGCTCCCCTTTAGGCATAAAAAGCTGCAGATCCCAAACACGTTCATCATCCATCAGTTTATCGTGAGAACAATGAAGTGACAGTGGGCTAAGCTCTTTTGAAAACCTAGCCCCAAATGAGTTCACATAAATTCAAAGGAATTAAAATAACAAGTGGATGTACCATTTACTTGATGCATTTTATGAATTGAAAACATCTGTTCCTATTATTCTTTTAATAAACTAGCAGTTTGGTGTTAGAAAGCTTCTGTTGCCAGTAGCTCTCAGCAGCAATACAGCCATCCAAAAGCCAGATTCTTACTCAAACATTATAAACTATTTGCCATCTAAAAAAGGAAAACTTTGCTCCAATCACAGTAAAGAAAAACATCTTTTTATTTTTTAAATAAACCTTCCCCACCAAATTCTTCTAAGTCACACCAACATTCCTCCTTTTTTCTCCTCCACTACTCCATATATAAAGGAAGAAAAGGGAATCATATATGGATGTGTAGGCATTGAAAAAAAACAGCAGATGGAAGACTTAGATTATTTTGGGTCTAAACCCAAAGCTTCTCAAAGGTAATGGTATTTGATTTTCATGTGGACTTCCAGAGACTACATATTTCATAGGTAATAACTACAAAACTCCAAGATTCACTGAAGTATAGGAAAAGGACAAAAACTCTGGTTATGTTTCATAATGTTCTGGGGTTTGCAATGGGTTGAGTTTCATGTCAAAAATAAAAAGGGTTTTCTTCTAAAATCTAAAAAACAAATCAACTTTTCTGGCCTGTAAAATCCATTCATTCAGACTGCTTTAATGGAAGAACACTTCTTGGCTATTTTCTCCTTACCCTGCAGAATTCATACTGATAGTAGGTGTGGTCACCTGCTTATAAAATGATAGCTGCATGATTTTACTCATTCAAAGCTGTATCTCACACAGGCACAACTGCAGAAGCCTCATACTGATATTCCTTTTAAACTGTGCCTTATCTTAAGTGTGCAATGGGCAAGAAGGAGAAATGCAGAGGGAGAAATGTAGCATTAAAATATGTGTGTATGTCACGTACATGAGAATTTCGAAATAGGTCACAAAATAAGATAAAGTAACTGCAAAAGGAATGCATGGCATTTGGACATATATGTGTGAATACACTTGCTATTGGCCTGGAATAATTCCACAACATCACAAAATATTCTCCTCTACAGTGACAGAGGGTCATAAAATAGATTGCACTTTACAGAGGGCACCTGTCATTGCCCAGTAAAGTCCACAGCAGTATTTGCACAGCCTTCAATAATAACTGAACCAGGATTGTATTAAAACAGCTCTGCATTTTCTTCTTATATTGCATTTGTCATTAAAATATCATGCCCAGTTAAATGATTATTGTTCAAAGAAAAGGGCTGTGGGCAGTGTGCAACAATGTTGTTCTGAGGCAAAATTTTCACCCCTTCCCAAGGTGTTTCATCCAGATACATCTCCTTTCTATTAGAAAAACTAATCCTGAGCTGGAAACTACCTATCATTTTTAAATTAACTTGTTCTGAAAAAGAGCAGATCCAATATCATGACCTTATAGGCTGTGCAGCTTGTTGGTAAAAATTATCCTTGAATTGGAAAATCAGTTTTATTGATCCTGTAAATAACAGCTGAAAACAACAGCTATCTGTCCCCTGTGCAGACACCACCACCCCCCACCCCCGCAAACATATCCAGCATATTTGTTCAGCAGATGAACATCAGTCATGCTGTTTTATACAAAGGGGCAGCCAGGCTGGCTCTTCCTAAAACAGAGGTAAGGACAGAATCAAACAACAAAGCTCTTCATACTCTTCTGCAGGACATTTCCCCATGTATTTATTAATGCTGTAGCAACATCAGCCACTACTGTCCCAATCCTACAGATTCTCCCACTGCAGAGTGGCCCCCTCGGCACACAGAGCAATTAATTCCCAGATTTCAGCCTCTCAAGGATATATAAATGCACCACAATAGAAAAGCTGATGAATTTGCATGTACAGTAAGCCCTTGGCAAGGGATGGCAGAGATGAAAGACTTCTTCCAGCCTTCTCCTCCACTACACCTTCCGTATCTCTGCTGGCAGTGCCAAGCTTTGCACTGCTGATTAGGATTATCAGAGACAGAGATAATTTACCTATTAAGAATAATTATGGGTAACCTCAATGCCAGACGCTTACAATCAAACTGTAAATCCCATCTTTTATAGAATATTAGTCTTCCTAACCCAATTTTAAATTTTCCATTTTGTCTGTGTAGAAATATATATAAACTTGGATTTAAAAGTCAAGGCATTCAATATTTTCCCTCAATATACAGATGCTGATTGAAAAAAGCAGACCCCACACTTTCAGAAGATGAAAATCCTCCAGGGGCATAAACATCTGATTATCTGGTCCACATCCAGCCACTGCAGATAGTCCCAGTATGTAAAATGCATTACAGAATTGAATCCCAAGACTTACTGTACATATTCACAGAAAGATAGCACTTACTCTACACAGAAGGATATCACACTACTTTACAGCTTAAACTGACAAGTTTTTCCTGATCCAGCCTGTGAAGTATTTAATTTACTGACTTCTAGTCACCCCTGCCCTTTCATACCTCACTAATTCCCCTTCAGATTCACAATTTACACTCCTTAAATATTCTTAATGGCTATGCTGTTAATGGCTGCTGCCTAGGTAGATATATTGAGATTTTTGTGAGATCTAAGTCCATCACTGTACATCTGGGCACATCAAGGTAAATCAAGTTGATTGTACTGTTCTCTCCACAATTTCATGAGTATTGTTCCAGCACAGATGCAGGCAAATGAACCCTCCAGTAGCCCTCCCTCAGGCTGAGTGCAGGGATGAAACAAAGGTTGGTACATATAGCCCAAGGTAATTTTGGCCTTTATTTCACACCATTATATACTTTTCTGTGCTCACCTTCTAGGCTCTCACAGCTTTATTTAAAGGAATAAGCTATTAAAAGCCATACAGAACATCAACAGGTCTGAATACCTCTACAATAAATCAGAAAAGCCTTATCTATATATTCAATCTTCTCATCTTTTGCAGGCACTCAAGTGTAAGAGCATGCAATTTTCCACCTAATATGCACTCAGTGAAGCTGTGAACATACTTACACATCCTCATATAGTCTTTTGGTTAGAAACTTCAAGCAACTCTAAGAAAAGCTCAACTCTAATTTCCATGTCTTAGTTTTACAAAAAATTCTACCTTTCTGGAACCTTTAATCTGAAGGCCATAGGGGTTTTGTTTGTTTGTTTGGGGTTGTTTTGTTTTTGTTTTTGTTTTTTCTTCAGAAGATCAGGAAAGCAAAGAAAATTTTGTAATTATTTCATCCAGCACAAATGCAGCCTTTTGAACAGCACAGCAAGTTTTGAGGGCAATCATCATGCAACAGCCCAGGGAAAAGAAGATCAGAGAATATAATCTTCAGCTGAATTCCAGTGTAATCCTGATAGAGAATTAAAGGATTTGGAAGGGGCCAGAACACTGGAATTAACAATACTCTTCTCTAAAAAAAGCTGTGAAATCCTACCAGCCAGAACAGGTCAGAACTTTTCATCAGTATCACACCCATCACAGTCAGCACGAGCTGCCAGCCTGAGCTGACTGAATCAACATCTGGGTCAGGTTTTTGTTGTGTGTGTTCCCAGTGGCTAGCAGGCAAGCTTGTAGTCTACATTATTTCAACCAAGTTCTGACCTGGCCTAACCTTGGTTTGTGAAATCCAATAAGATCACAGCACAATCTGGCATGGCTGCAAGCAATGTTCAGTCACACTGATACAGAAGTCCCTGAGGAGAATAATCTGGAAGGAACAACAAAGAAGCTTGCAACAAAGAGAACCATAAAACAAAAGGACAAATGGCAAATAAAAGAGGAGCAGTATTACAGTACCTCGAATGAAGGGAAGGCCAATACAAAAAGCTGTGCTGTCAGAATTTAGTCTAGACTAAGAGAGAAAAAAAAGTAGGAAAAGAAAAAAATAGATGGAAAGAAAAAGCGTGCTACCATTTTAAAAGCTGCAGTTTCAAATGTTTCATTAAACAGCTAGAAAATAAAGTATGCAAAACTTCAAATGTCTTCTTTTCTGAAATAGCTGTCAGAGAGATCACTGACAACTGAAAAAATTCCTGCTTGAAGTAGCAGTCTCCATAAAGTGCATTCACTTTGGGCCACAGCAGTCTTATTCACCATCTTGGATCCAGGGATTGTAGGATATCAGGACATCCTCAAAATTCAAGCAAGCATAATGCAAACTCTCCCACATCACACCATCCACCCTGGGTGGGTCAGATACTTAACACTCATAACACACCAAAAAGCCAACTCCACTCTTGGGCAGACAAGATCCCGCATCATAGAATCACAATCATCAGGGCTGGAAGAGACCTTTAAGATCAAGTCTAACCATCAACCCAGCACTACCATTTGTAGCCCCTAAACCACATCACAAGATACAGGTTCCTTGACCTACACACAAACTGCCTGATCACTTCTCCAAGGCACCAAAACAACACAGGTTATGTGCACAAGCTGGGTGGCCAGATGAGGAAAATAAGGAAAAGGAGAGCACAAGGATGCATGAGATGGCAAGAGAAGGAGAGAGCATGCAAATGTTAAAAAGAGCATGAGGAAGGGTGCAAAAGACTGCACCTGAGAAACTACATGCACATATGAGAGATTAAGAAAGCATGAAAGAGTACAAGGAAGTGCTTCAACAGAAAAGATGTAGTTTGAAAAGAAGGATCTATCAGCGCCTTCACCCCTAGGATTATTTGTCATAGTGTCAAATCTTTAATTCTGCTTTTTTATCTCATTTATTATGGCTTTAAAGTCTGATGAGTTTATGGTGAAAAGTGGCAAACGTTTGCTCCATGTTAGATGTAGGGACAACATAAAACACAACAGGAAGCTGATTTTGGCCAAGGAAAACTTTGAACACAGATGCTGCTAACAGTGGAAAACCTTCAGGGATCACTGAAACAAAGTGATCAATTCAAATGAAATCCAGAGATGGGTGTCCACCACACTTCAGGCAGTTATTTTAACTGCTACACTGCCTAGCTTCTATGCTAACAGAGGCAAATACATCAAAAACCCAACAGCCCCATTTAATCTTGTCATGCAAGAACAAGGTTTATCAGGCTAAACATCACCTTTCTTCCAGAGTACAACCTCTTCCTAACATGAAATCTAAAACCACACAGTTGAATACTGAACAGGTCTTGAAAGGCTCCTTGAAACATGACTACTTCAGCTAGGGATGATAGTAAATAAAAGTTAAAAACCCCCAAAGAATGGAAGCAACAAATTTTTCTTACTACAAATCCTTGCAAGCACTGTGCCCATCTTTCACTTTTCTTCATCTTTAATCTCCAATTTTTGGATTTTAGATGCTACACAGACACACCTTGGTGGCCTGCATCAGGCTTAGGCGACCATGAGACCAGTATGAGACTGCTAAGTTTCACAAGTCCATGCATCCCTATCCTCAGGTACCAAGGAAAACACCTTCCCATGCAGAACATCTGAACATATGTTCAATGCTCACTCAAAGAGAAAATTCAATTGAAACAGAATCTACAAAACCAAACCCAAAATCTTTAGTCCCTCTACGAGTGCTTCTAACCACTGTGATTTACTTTTTCTAGCCTGGAGATTGAATAGAGTTGGGTTTTTCCTCCACTATTTTTGTATGTGTTTATTTTAAGAGCCCAGAATTTTTTTTCAACAGCTTTTTAATCACATGCTAATTTCTAGCTTTATTTCTCAAATTAGAGAAATCAACTATTAGAGCACAGTCAATGCAGAAAGGAACTGCTCACAGGACAAATATGTAAAATAGATTATCTGGGCTCAGTGTTCTGTGCTAAAACAACACTTTAAACTGAATACAAGTCACTGAGATTTAGTGTTTCATAAACTGACCCTCCCACATATGTACTCCTCATTCAAAAGCTCAAAGCCCTTATTTCAGAGGTACTGGCACCCGTCTCCCACCTGCAGAGTACCAGGCCTCCAGGAAAAGAGGCCCAAGAGGCTTGACCTTCTGCCCACTGAGGTAAATGCAAAGTTTCCCACCACTAAAGTAGTAAACAAGGTCAAGGAACATTTGTTAGATGTAGCATAGCTGAAAATTAGGACACATATCTCTAAAATTTGGCTACAGTTTTCATGCACTTCAGTGTCTTCATGTTCAAGGTGACCTGCTTAGACCAGCAAAGTTGCAAAGGCAGAATGGCTAATTAACATTAATATTATCCTTCCTGCAGTCACCAGGTGCACCACTTCGTGCCTTCTTAATCTGAAACACACAGTGGGCTGATAAAGAGCTCCCCACGATTCCTTTCAACAGCTATTTAGGGACCCCAGCAGTAGCAGGCACTGCACCCCTGCAGTCCCTCAGCAGCCTCTCAGTGCTGTGAGCCTGCAGCCCTCCCTGAGCACCAGCAGGCACTGCAGGGGCTGCTCCAGTCCTGCTTCCAGCAGGCACCTCAGCCACTGGGGACGGCCAGACAGGGGAACACTGAGCCCTCCATCCTGTTCAGCCTGAATAGGAAAAAAAAAAAAAAAAAAAAAAAAAAAAAAAGGGGGGGGCTCAAAAGCCTTCACTCTCACTAAATCTAAGCCATTTGGTAACTCTGCTTGTATCTATTTTTATAAGCAATGCTTAAACCCAAGAAAACACTGGAGATCAATATCTATTTTAGCATAAAGATATGCACAGAAAGCTTCTCTATTTCACATGCCCTCAAATCTTCTTCACAGCTTACACTGTGTAACACATGCTAGTCATTTACTCTTCTGAGATTTGGGGGGGGGGGGGGGGGGG
>VZUI01013102.1:0-21534 GCA_013401135.1 Cettia cetti | reverse complement strand
GGAAAGGAAAGGAAAGGAAAGGAAAGGAAAGGAAAGGAAAGGAAAGGAAAGGAAAGGAAAGGAAAGGAAAGGAAAGGACAAACGAAGAATGAAGGAACAAGAAAGAAAAAATGATGGAGGAAAAGAAGGAACGAGGGAACGAGAAAGAAAAAATGAAGGACAAAAAGAAAGAATGAAAGAACGAGAAAGAAAAAACTAAGAACAAAAAAGAACGAAGGAACGAGAATGATTTTAAGCAAGCTTATCCCAAAAGGCTGTGAAACAAACAGTTAGAATGACTTACCTAGAAGATCCCATTATTGACTAATTTACTCTCCCATTATGCCGGACAAAATGAAATACCACACTTTATTGATTTGTCTGTCTCTTTTTTTAAGGAAGACAAGCTGGCATTTTTCACAAGTAACCTGAAGTGGTTTGACCAGCAATCTTAGTGGAACATGAAATGGTTTTCATACCTAGACACAGTAAAATATTTGAATCTTATGGGGAAGATTTAGAAAGCAAAAAGATTTTGAGCTGTTAGTACCAAACATTAGCACCAAGCAGAAAACAAAATCATGTTTTAAAGAGGACTCAGTGGTGTACACTAGTTGTGAATGGGCCAAATCCCTCCATCCTGCCTGTAATTGGCATCCCAGACCTGCCCCAGGTTCCCTGTGGTCCTGACACTGCTCAGCATTTGTGATGGCCAAAGAGAGGATAGACTGGGACAGTACCATGGCCACATCATGGTCTGTTCAGTACACCTAGGGCGCAAGAGAGACTGTTGTGGCCAAATTCTCCATTTTGAGGCAACATCTCTGTAATGGTGTCTAAAGCTCATTTTCATGTCTCTTCAGTTTTGGCTGTAGTTTTAAGCATCAGTTTGGACTGCTGGCTGATTTAACCAGGTTTCAATTAAGACAGCAAAGTTAAATCTAGATTACAGGGGGTGTCAGCCCACAGGTGCCAAAGGCATTCCCTAGTTGCCAATGAAGAGAAGAGAAAGATCAGCCTGCTGGAGAACTGCAGGTGTTTGTTGTCACTGTGAATTTTTCAGGAAGGCTCTGAGGAGTTGAAATGTCAGTGCACATCCTTACTCCATATTCTCCATTTTGCTGTTGAACAAACTCTTAGATTTCTTAAATAACAAGGTTTGTACCAAGAGGGAAGGTCAGTGATCCAATTTGAGCACTGCAGGCATTTGCCATTTAAGGGGAAAGAACACAAATTAGAACATGACAGAAAAGTCACATTATCACAAGGACAGGACAGACACACTGAAAGGACAATACCAGCTGTAGAGGGCAACTATCACCCATGCAAATATGAGTAAAGAAAAAGCAGGAAAGACTGGAAGGGTTAGTGATAAATTAGGGGAACTTTGAGGCTGATGCAGAAAACAGTAAACAAGAAAGCTGAGAGACTCTTATTGCTATTCTTTAGTTAAAAAAAAAAAAGGAGAAAAACAATAGTATAACATTTATATGCGTGCATTTGCTCATATTTAAACAAATTCAAATAGAAAAGACCCTGCACAATCAAATCCTGGTCTGGGCTGCCACAAATACCCACAGTTTTACCCTGGCTTTTGGATTTTTCCACACACAGCTCCTAAGAGAAAGCAAACTTCCTCCTGTCAGCTTCTGTGACCTCCTCTTAGCTTAACTGTAGGCATTATTACTTCAGATGAATTGATCTTGTATTAAATTTGTTATTTAGCATTAACAGCTTTTATTTCTTCCTAATTCCTTTCTCGTCCTTTACTCCCAGCTCTTTGTATGGCTGTGTATTTGTACACAGGAGCAAAGATCCCAGGTTGTCTATCTTTAAGGTAGCTAAACAGGCCAATTTCCTTTAAGGCTTTTCTCAAAAGACTGACCTTATTCACCCTGAGGGTTTCTTCTATTCCTATTTGACTTTTTCTCTTCTGAACACAAATGTCCCTAAGATTAGGAGCTTTGTTAGATCCCTGTGACAAAACTGAGTTTCCCTGATATTACTCCTATGTGATCAGTTCAAAGTGAGAGTGAAAACTTTTTATTAAACTGTGACTGTAATAACTGTCTCTTGGAGTTTCACCATGTCCAAGAAGTACCCACAGATACTCGTGGTAAGACATGGGTGTAAAAAAAAAAAGACTGAGAATGTAGTCAGACAAACAGCAACTGCTTTAGCTCTGAGGAATCATCTCATAATGTCTATAATCTATACTTTTGGAGAGAGATAAGCACATATTTGTAGGCAGTTTAGTGGCAGCTTATTTTGTAGCATAGGACAAGTCATTCCTCTTTCGGCTTATGTTTTGAGATTTTTTTTGTGAGTCATCAGCTGGGATGTAATATAAGACTAACAACTATATTTTATTATCATTTGCACATTATTCTCATCTTCCAGAGGTTCAAAAATATATCTGTTTCCCAAAGGAAAAAAGAAAAAAATAGAGACATCACTTGTCAATGAATGGAGTGTGTGAATCAGGAGTCAGAAACAAATGTTACAACTAGTAGCTCTCTAATGGTATGATTCTCCTTGGAAGAGGTGGCTCAAAGCAGGCTTTTGGTTTAGTTCACATGAAAACTAGTGAGTGAGGTTTCTTAACAAAATTTCCTTTGCTCCTCACAGCTAGAAAAGAGTCAGAAAAATCATCAGTGCAGAAGTAGCTTCTGAAAATAATTTTTAGGATCAATTCTAGGTTTACACAATCGTAAATGAATTAAAGCCAATTGAGTTATATGAATAAAGACCTGTGACAAATTAACTGATAAAGATCTCAGATAGCAGAAATATGAGCAGTTCCAAGAAATTTTGAAGAAAGGGAAGGATAGAAAAAAAAAGATGGTTCTGAGAGTTAGTTAGTTGAAACCTGCGTTTGTGGCTGGTGTAGAGTGTGCAAAATACAGATTCTGTGTTTTACATTGTTTTCATTTAAGTTGGCTCATCATTTTTTGCTAGGTGTTTTCTTCCTTTCATATTAATGTAGCTGTGATTTCCCAATGAGGCACAAAAAATCTTCCCCCCTTACTGAAGGTGCTTTGGTAAAAGGGTTCAAGCAAGCATTTGAGAAAGCTGGGCTGAAAGAATAATGATAGGAATAAGGGAGATGTAGAGTGAGTTTAATTGTTATCTGGTATTTCTGCCATTTTAAGATAATAAGATAATTAATGATTAATTAATAAGATAATTAATAAAATTATTAATTCTTCTTCTTGATTAAAAAAAGTTTTATTTCTAATTATAATCAAAGACAGAAGAGAATTTTGTGCCATTTCTCTGGTGAGCTTTTTTGACTTCAAACTCAGAAAGAGAAAATACTCAGTGTATTCAAGTGAAAAATGTCCAGTTCCAATGCACGAATTTTCATGAGGCTTTAATAGTTTTAAATTTTAATAAGGGAAGGATTTTTATCACTTTGAGGATTGCTCCCATGACACTTCTAATGTTACATCACATTAAGACTGTCTTCATAAGGAAATTGGCCAGCAGAACTCTAGTGGGAAAAGTATATCACAGAGCTATGGTGATGTAAATCCCTATGTAGGCACTTTCTGCATGAGTAGCAGTGCTTCTTCAGTATAGTTTGTCACTTTACCAAGTAATACTGAAATTCTGCCGGCCTTGCTGTTACAATACAGTAACACCTGTGGAGGTCTACTGCCAATCCACCCATAAAAATTAGACCAAAATACTTCTACATTTTTCTTGATGCGTTTACACCGGGAAACCCTGAGTTTGGCATCGCTTGTACTAATCAACAATACAGAAATCAGTATATTGAAACTAATGAAGACATTCTACATGCAGGATCCAAACAACTCTCCTGTTACTTCCTTTATTTTTTATAAGTCAGTTTGGTTGTGTATGTTTAAATATAGATGCTTAGAAAACCAAACTATGCTGAAAATAATTAGCATTTTCATGTACTAAAATAACTTAGCAGCAGAATAATCCATATTTCAGTCAGATGGTTCACTCAAAAACCTGTCATTAAGCAATGAAGTAAGATGAGATACAAAAGTATACATTCACAGCTATAACAAAAAATAGCAAGATTTTCAAACAATAAATGATTTTGTCAAGTTACAGTGGAGGCTGGTGAAGACAAATAATGAATATATGGATTAAGTCAAAAGAAAACAGTTGAAATACATTTTTAGAATGTCTGAAAAAGGAAGTAGCAGTGCATAAGATGGACAGCAGGAAAAGAATACTTGATCAAGTTAGTGAAGCAAAAGGAGAAGTGATAATTCTGGACTAAGGGACAATCAAAGCTGTCTCGTGCTGGGACACACTGAAAGAGAAGTGGGAACTTTACTACAAATAGAATTCATGTAAAATCTCCTTAGGCAACAAGAAACAAATTAATTTCTGCTTTGAAAACAGAAAACTGAAGAAATTTGAAAAATAAACCAACTGCAGAGGAAAAAAAGCTATTGATAAAGTGAGCAAAGGATTGAAAGTATATTAGAAGAAGAAACTGAAGAACGGAATCACGTGAGTAATGCTCATTCTTAGAAAAGAACTCCAGAAAATGGATGAAACTACACTTGCTTCTTCAATAAAGTTGATAGAAGTGTGGCATTACTTCCTAGAACTGAAGAAACAATAGGAAAAAACAAGTTGTCCCTCCCTGACAGATTCTGATTGTCTTGTAGCACTTAACTACCACGTAAATTAGCTAAAATTTGGGCAGTCACAGTAACATCCTTTGAAACTGCTAATTATTTGTACTGTTCATGGCAGTGTACTCCATTGGGTGCAATTATGATTGCTTATTGAATAATTGCTGTCCTTGTCAAATGTTTTCTTGAATATTTGTCTGCACTATATAACATTTTTACTGAGTAACTGTCTGCTGTGGATAATAGCTTCACTCAGTAATTGCCTACTCTGAATAATGTTTTCACTGAATCATTTCCTATTCAGTGTAATGTTTTGTGGCATGATTTTCTTTTCTGAGTCATGTTAATGTAAGTTAGTAGCTGAAGTACATATAAAGTTACTGTTGAATCAAATCCAAGTTCATCTAAGTGCAGTGCATTTTGATAATTTCAAAGCCTGTGGTGGTCATGGTGTTATTTCCCTTTTAGATAAGGTAGAAGGGGGCAGCAGCTGGAATTTAGTATTAGAGAGGCTGAAGAAACAATGTGCGAGGTTTAATGAAAGAGGTTGCCTTCAAAGACAGAGGAGGAAAAAAGAGAAAAAGTGGGCAAAAAGAGTAAGAACTTAGGGGAGGTAACTGAACTTTGAGAAAGGGATTCTAGGAAAAAGAAGAAACACACAAAAGGAAGAAATGAAGACAGACTGTAAATGAGTAGGCTAAGAACCAACCCGAGGGAACAGTAAAAAGCAGAATTAAATGAAAGTAATACATACCAATGATGCAGACATAATGGTCAGCCTGCTGTTCTCTCACTTTGCCTCTGCATTAGAGGAACCTTATAAAATTAACAGCTAATACTTTGCGGTGGAGAGAAGAATAAAAGTGTTAAAACACATCCTAAGGTACAAATGCCAGTGTTCCCATTGCAAGGTTCATTCTTTTTCCTTTTTCTTTACTCAGCCTTGGGCTCCACTTCTTCTGCAACATAAAGAAACTGGATTGGAAAACAATTGGGCTACTATAGAAATAGTTAACCTGCTGAGGAAATTTTCTCTCAGCTCGGGAGCACTGGGCTCTGACTTGCCTCTGTCCGTGTTGGTGGTCTGATGGGAGCCAAACAAGAACAGAAGTTAGCATGTGAATATCCCTCCACCTAGGCTGATGTGTGCTCATAGGAAACTACTGTAAATTCTACTAACTTTTTACACTCCATGTGTTTGTGCATTTATTCCCTTCTTCCCCTGTAATTTTTCAGTAGAGTGTACTCAATCAGCTCCCATAAATATGTTATTCTTTCCTGTTCTTTTCAAAGAGTGGAAGAATATTCCCTTCTAATATATAAACATGTATTATTACAGACCTTATTAGTTGGGATCTATTTCTGCTATCGGTCAATTGACCTTAAATGACCTTACATGAGCTCAAAAATAAATTTATTCATTTCCTGCTCTGAACTTCTGTTTCGCATATGCTTTTGTAAATGAAGTCAACTTTTTTCTTTGTTTCCTGTCGGGGTGATGTTGTTTCAGATAGTTTTCTGATGTCTTAAAGCTATATTGCAAAATCACAGTCATTTTGAGAAAAGGTATAATAGTTGTTTTCTTCTTTCCATGTCTACACACTTTTATTATGGATGTTCTGTAAACACTTTTGCATGGGAGAATGTTTTCACTGTATTGCAGAATTTAAAGATGATGGCTGTTTAAAACACTGAGAACTGGAGGTACCCAGGATATTCAGTTCTTCCTCCATTGTTATCATATTTCTTTATAAATCACTTCCATAATCCATATGAAAAGAGAGCAATGGCAATGTGTCTGATGACAGAGGGGTTGCATTGATATTAGAACTCCTGCCTATTTCTACCTAATTCACATTTTATGTGATGAATTCAATATGCTTATTATTTTTGAATGACATTAACAAGTTGTGAAAGCAGGTCTAACAAGACAAGCTCTGAGAGCTTTGAAACAGTAAGATTTAAGACAGAATATGCAATAAGTATCTCAGTATTTCCCACTTAGCTATATGAGAACACCTGGTGCTGTATTCAATAAAAGAAATTACATCACTCTGCTGTACATTGGTCTTCTGTGCCAAGAGGCACAAGAAACCATCTGAAATATACATTATGAAGTTGATTATGATTTTGGTCTTGCTTAAAGTTGTTGGATAGACATCAGTAAATGTAAGAAAAAATGGTGAAAATTTCTTTGAGTTTTCTCTGCTTCCATATCTTTGGGATAACTCACTGGAAGTCAATCAGGTTTGTATGCACAGCTTTCAACTGAATATTTCTTTGTATTATGTATTTTTTAATAAATAATGATAGCCACTGAACATTACCTTTATAAGTCATGACTAAATAGCAAACCTGAATGTTTTGAAAGTTGTCATCTAAAATCATGACCCTGCCCTTTCTCATGAACTTGACCAGAGGTCTGTGGAGGGTGGACACCACATGCCCACCAGGGAGGTCTATCACTCTCCTCCCCAGATTGCACAGGGGAGAGAAAAAAAGATGGCAAATTACTCGTAGGTTGAGATAAGTATGTTTACTGAAGCACAGTGTTCCTTGTGCCACAGTAGGCTCACTAAAATAGTGAAAATTGACATACTGTGCTTCTCCAGCAAGGTTTGACCTCCACAGAGGAATAACATTAAAATAATATTTTACATTGCTGCAAGGCAAGAATAGAAACAGAAAATGCCAGAATATTCCCTCAAATATGATATAGTTCTTTACCTCTCACCTAATCCCAGCATCCTCTATGAGGTGAGGACATTAAATGAACTTTTTTCAAGGCAAATGCAAGAATGGGAACAGGAATTCTAGAATGCTCTTTCAGATCTGCTACTAGACCTCGCCCCTCATGCCACACCCACATAATAGTTCCTACTGGAGTAATTCAATGTGCAATTTCTTTTCTCTCAGAAATAAGAGTTTCATTCCACTCACAAAGTAGACCCTTTGAGGGCTAGCCACCACTTCAACCTTGAATTATAAAAAGCAAGGAAAATTTCTACATTTAACCTAGTTATGTATTTTTTCAGAATACCAAATAACTTCAAAGCCTATGTTTAGGACACAGAGGCACTGTGTGTGTAATGATTCCCTTACTAAGGGCATAGGACAGAAGAGGCATCACCTCTACCTTGGGCACAAAGGCTTCACTTCTAGCTCAGGAAGTCCTTGACACACAAGTCACTGAAGACTAGAAAGCAATCCCAGGCAAAGAACCACTGTATGAATTTCTCAGCTCCTGTTTGCCTAAATTGATTTTGGCTTGGTAAAACTATTCTGGCTAAACACTTTCCATCCTTCTTGTAGGACTAGAAAAGGACCACATTTCTTGGCTAATTCCTGCCATAGGAAACCTTCTTATCTGTTCGGGAGTTTTTTTGGGTTTTTTAAATTTAAATTAATAATGGTTGGATACCTACTTTATATCCCTCAGAATAGACAGTAATTTAAAGGATCCTACAGAGCACTGTTAGGCGCGTCCTTCTATTATTTTGCATTCTTCTTTGGTATTCAAGCTTTCAGTGTTCGGCTAATGAGCAAGACTTCTCCAAAAGTGTTGATACCAAAGACTCAAATTCAAGTCTTTGGAGTTTACAGAACTGAGGTGAAGTGTAAGTACTTTCCTCTCCTTCCCTTCCTTTCTGTAGTGTCTTCTCTGTTTCCCTGAAGATATAGGTATGGTGCAAACAGCTTTTCTCCCACATTATTTCAGTGTAATTTTGGTTCTAGTTAGAATTTGTACATGAGTGAACAAAATAAGAAAACTTGGCAGTGATAGGATGCTACATATTCTAAACTTCAGAACTTTGGTTAGTTTTTTTGAACTTGCTGATCCCTTAATTTACTTATGAAAATAAGCTCCATTTGAGACTTGGAATGTGTCCTGTGGCACAAGTCTGTATGGATAATTAATGCACAATGTGGCAATGACACTTTTGAGAAATTGCTTGCAAAACACCTGTTTGTTCACAGAGAGTGTTAATTGAAGTGCTTGGTGTGCTCACTTAAAATCATTCTACGGTGGAGATTCAAGAATAGGTAAAGAATTAGCTGAACGTCCAGGTGATCATAGAGCTATGGCATTGGCAAGTGTGGTAGCATGTCCAGTCATACAGCCACTCATCCAGGCCATGGCTGGATTCAGCTTTTCATAGTCCTAAAGAGAAAAGAAGAGCCAAAAAAAGGAGAATTTTGTAGGCTTGGTCATCATTTCTTCTCTGATACCGCGTCTCCAGGAGTTACTTTCACAGTCGTTTTGAAATATGCTCTTTCTAAAATTATCTGGTCCTCAGAAGTTCCTTTCTGATAAAAATAGATGGCAATGATTGTCACTGGGCAAGTTCTGACTTTTTTTTACCATCTGTTAAATTAAAACAAAACCAAAAAAGTCCTGCAGAGAAGTTCCCTGCTTTTTTGTTTGGAGATTCAAGACCAGTTTTCTCACCAGCTTTGGAGGCCTGCTGTGCCACTCTAATAGTACAAGGAAACCATGGAGCTTGTGAATCCAGCTGGCAAAGGATTTTTCAATCTAAGGAAATCTCTTACTGGCTGTCAGCCAGTGTACACAGAGCAGAAAGCAGCATTGGACAGAGAATGGTAGATTCACAAAGGACGTTGGTATCTTGTGGCATTTCCTATTTGTAGTGCAAGACAGAATGAAATTCTCTGCCAAAGGAAAGAGTGCCCTGGATCTAAGGCAGCCCATTAGGATTGCTATAGGGGAGCTGGGCCAAGTTCTTGATGATGTTTGATTGGAACACCATCAGGATTGCATCTCATCACCATCTCATTTCAAGTTTGATAAATCAACTTGATAAATCAACTGAGAGCAAGTTATGCTTGACTCTTGCCAAACACAGCAACTGTAGAGCTTCCTCTTCCTTCGGCAGAGTGGGAGCGGGGAGTGAGATTGTTATTTGGCATTTCGAGCATCTTTTACACAGAGTTATTAGGAAGCTTCTCGTGAAACCTTATTTGAAATGCTCAGTGTCCATTGACAATGTCTTACTAGTAGGTTTATTTAGGATAAAGGCTTTCCATGAGGTGTTACCTTTGTCTCAGTCAAAACCTTCTTTTTATCAATCAACTTGGACTCATATATAGAATTTATTAGTTTCACAACCTCATCCACAATCTGTCCTCAAGGGAAATGTCTCCACTTCAGAGCAGACAGATTCAGCAGCAGATGGTTAAGTGTTATTGCCATCCAGCAAAATCACAGCCATGTAACCCCCTTGAGAACTGACTGCTGAATCAAGGCTTTTTCCTAGGATACAGCTAACCTCTGTATTGACATGTCTGTGGCAGTAACCAGCTTTCCTCTGTGTTCATATAACCCCTAGCCTGACCAGCTGTTGATACTGCATGGAACATTTCTAATCCCATTAGTAATATGCAGTGGGAGTAATTTGAAATTACATGGATTCAATGAAGGGGGGAAATAGTATAGATTTCTGACTCCACAAATCTACCCATATCTTCTAGATAGAAAATTAATGGGTGTTAGTTTCTCTCACAAAAGTTTAGTTTCAATCAAATTAAAATTTTCTATACAGCTCCTTATTGTTTATCAGTAAGAAAATTATGCTGGTATTACACTGCTACTTAAAGATAAAACATATTGCAAATGGCCATCACTTTATTATAAGTCACAATAATGATGTTTCCTTGGTAAAGAAGACCTGCATTTAAATATGCAGAAGCTTGTGCCTCCTAAGTCGATATTTAAATCTGAGCAGTCTCAAACAACTGAAGTACTTATCAAACTGACTATATGACCATTTTTCTCAGAGATTAAAATGGCATATTGATGATGATTACTGTAATCTCATTTTAAGTACCTCATAAAATGCTTGAGAGGTTTGAAGCAATCTTGACTTCAGGAGTTTTCTTCTAATTACAAGCCCTGTATACAATTTGCCAAAGATGATCTACTGTCATTTCACTTTGCTTGGAGAAGGACGATGTAAAGTAAGAAGGGTAAAAGAGGAATGTTCACAGGCAGATCTAGATTCAGAAACAGAGCACCAATATTCATCTTTCACAGAATCTCAATATGAATAAGGGTAAAATCATCCACTTTTCTAAAGTCTGGAAGCTCTTCCAAGATCAGTGATCAGAATCCCTTCTAAAGCTAAGATTCCCTGAACTTATTCACTCAGTTCATTGAAAAGATAACTGAATAATATTCAATGGTCAGCATCCTTGCCAGACATGGTGATGGTCTTCATTTTTCTTTAGACTATCTGCGTTTGCAAACTCTACTCCATGACAGCTACCCCTGGTTTTCCCTTATCCTTTAATTTCTGCAAGTCTCCCATGATAAGAAACTGTTCATGTAAGAGGGTAAATTTCCCTTGATGGGCAGAAAATCTGGGAATGTGCATGGCCTGAAGAACACAACATAGCAGATGCTAAGCAGCACAGATGAAAGTTCACCCTGGTCTTTGCATAATACTACTGTATCAGTAAAGAGGTTCTGGACTTGCTCTTACACGGTTAAGTTCAGAGTAGTTCAATGGAAATTGCAAATTTTCAAACTTCTTAATCTTCTGCCCACCACACGATGGCCATTTGGTGATATGAAAGTCCCCTTTTGGATTCAGTAAAACAGAGTATGTGATAAGACATCTGGTATCATTCCCTAGATAAAGGAATAACACTGACTTAGAATAGTATGGCTGTTAAATTCTGTTAAAAGAATAAGTTTGAGTTCCTTCTGCCAGCTTACATTTCCAATGCTTTTAATAAAAACACGTAAGTTTGTGCTGTCAGTTTCCAAATCACTTCTGCTACATGTATTCTTATTCCAAACTATCAGGTTTTCATGGGTTTTTTCTGTTTCATTTTGAGGGAGTGGGGGACATCCTCTCTCATAACTGGATCTTAATCTTCTAATTCCCAAATTACGAGTTCTTTCTGTTCTGGAAATATTTGGGAAAAATGCATGTACTGGAGACTTATAAACAAAAAATAACAAGACTACAGGCCTTTATTCTGGACATGTCAGACCTTATAGTTTTTATTACTCTCAGCTTAAACCCTTCCTTTTTAGTTACACTGCTAAATTTGATCCTTTTCAAATTAAAGCTTGCCTTAAAATATATGAGTAGGGGGAGTTTTATTTCTTTTCAGTGGTCAGACTGTGTACGATTTTCTTGTGCTTTTTCTAAAACAGATGTTTTGAGGCAGACAGCAGATTTACAGACAGCAGGTCATATGAAGACAGTCCAGATATGGGTGGCATAGCTTCCAAATCCCTTTCATTTATGATGGAATGCTAGCCCATTTTTTTTTCTCATAGTTTTAGACTGCCTAGTTTAAGGATGAGCTATTGTCCATCATAGCACAGAGGCATAGACTCGGATAATTGCAACATTACAAGTGTGATGATTTTATATATTACTTGTCCAAATTTAATTGAGAAAACAGAGAACCAATTGGAATTACTGTAAACATTGAAAATGGCTTTCCATTTTTCCTGTTAGCTATTGAGTTGGTATATCCAGTGAAAACTTCTCCTGTTTCAGGAGGTGCCTGTTGTGATTCCTCCTCCCACCACACACCACTGTGAAGACTCCAGCTCCACAACCCCACTGCAGGCTGCTGTTGGATGCCTCCAAAGCCATCTTGTCTCCAGGCTAAGCCAGTCTTGGAACCACAGCCTCCCCTTACAGAGCAACTGCTCAAATCCTGACTGAATCTCTCCACTGAACTTGCTACAGTTTACTGATAACTTTCCCATATTTGGTGTCCCAATTCTGGGTGCAGTACTTCAAATGAAGTTTAACAAATCTGGAAAGATGTGAAAAATTCCAGGCATCATGATAAAAAGCAGCAGAAAATGAGGGAATGTCACCCTGTTCCTTTATCTGATTACAGTACCATTATTAGTATAGTTATTGCTGCATCCAGACCTACTACAACTGCAATTCATCTTAGAATAATGCCTTGATCAAGAAGCTACCACATTAGGATCAAAGTAGAAATCTTGAAACTAATTTTAAAAATCCCTTCAAAATATTGCTCAGAAGTAATCAGAAGTTCTAGAAATATTATGATTTGAATTTTTGACCCTTTTCTTTCCTATATTGTATCAGATTTTCACAGATGACCTTGTGGGGTCATCTCTGCAATAGATAGTAAGCTTTGTGGCTAGACAGGTTGTTTCATATTTCTTTAGAGCATCATATGGTCACCAGGCTTGATGTCGAATCCTTGGACTTCTTGCACTGTTTCTTTAATGAAAATAACAATTATTTTGTTTGATAGAACTCTAAATTCATGTCATGTATTTAAACTGTGAATAAACTGAATTCTGTTTTGGCATTGATGCATTGTAACAAATTTAGTTTGCTGTACATTTTCCCTGACTGATAGCTTGAGAAAACATTTTTGACATTTTGAGGGGTTTATTCTTTTATACATATAGCTTTATCACTTGGTAGAAAAAAAAAAAAAAAAACAAACAAAAAAAAAAAAACAAAAAACAAAAAAAACCCAAACAAACAAACAAAAAAAAAAAAACAAAGAAAAAGCCAAGGTCATAAATCTCTCTCTAAAATCAATAAAAACAGAAGTAATAAATGATTCTGGACTGTCATTCATGCTAACATGATACTGTTTTCTAAAGAAAAAAAGTTTTAAGTTTCATTGGAATCCTGGCATGAAAGCTGCAGCATCATGGACAGTGTTAGAATAGTATAGAAAAGCTGAGACATAAACTGCAGGATATTTATTAAGCTTTTGAAATTATTATCCATTCAAGAACTAGATATAAAGTATTAACTCCTGCTGGGGAACCTCCTTAGTGCAAGCTGTCTCCGTGGCTTCAGTAGGACCCTACTTGTATAGCTGACCTTTTAACTCTCATGAATGGAAAGCCCCCATTACAACTCTTCAAAACCAAAATCTCATGAACACAGCATTTTCAAAGGCAAGACATATCGTAAGTTAAGGTCAGCTCATGTGCATTTCCCTCCAAACTGGGCTCTGAGCCCTCTGTAATATGACAGCCAATTCTGCCATTCAGGCTTTAAAGCCCTGTTTCTTTGGTGTTTGCAGATTAGCTAGAGATGCCCATCTTCCAGACTGTCCCCAACCATCCCAAAATAACAGTGGGGTTTTTTCCAACCACTGTTAGAGTGAGATATGTATCTGAAAGTTCTGTATATGCAGTTGAACTGTGTTCTCTACATGAAGACAAAATAGATAAAAGTACAGACTCAGGCATGAGCATTGAACATAGATAACAAATTCAGTGGAAGTCATGGGTGACTTCACAGCATATTTGTTGTGTTGTGAAGTCATCTGGCAATTATCTCTAAAAAGAAAAGCCCAGGAACTTTAAAATTCCTCAATCAGTACAAAGTAAAGTTAAAAATATTCATCTTAGGTAAATATGTAATCAAAAGCCTGACCATGGATACATTACATTCCTACACAGCCTGATGTAAAGACCTTAAAGGAATTGTTTAGCATGGAGCTTAAAAGCTGAGTGGAAGTTCTCTCACCAATTCTGAGAATGAGAATGGAACTGAGAACAGAGAATGTAAAATAACTTAAGGGATTGATATTCTAAACCTGCTTCCCTGAGAAGACATTAAGCTACACCATATGTTATTCTTTGCTTGACCACATTCGAATATATCTCTTATATCCCCAACAACAGCCAAGAGGATTTGCCACTTCTCAAAGTTAGAAGAGGCTTTTGAAAACTAAACCTTGTGCTGGTAGCTGCTAAAAATGCTCACAAGAGGAAAATTTCCTGCCTTATCCCCATATTTTCTTGGTTTTTTGTGGTTTTTGTTTTGGGGTGGCTTTTGTTTGTTTTTTAGTTGGTTGGTTTTGGGAGGGTTGTTTTGCTTTGGTTTGTTTTGTTTACACTCAGCTGTGTGAGCTATTTGAATTGTGCATAAATCTGAGAGGTAATAGAGATGACTTTATAAACGTGAAAATTTTTGTATGCAGTTGCAAAAATGTATGAGGAAAAGATTCTCAAAAATTTACAATCTGAGGAAAGGACAATAAGAAATAATAATAGCTCTCAAGGGCAGTCAGTGTTGGCAAGGAAGCTGAATGCAAGGTTAGGCTGACTTAAAATCTGATCCATGGAAAGTAAGGTAAATTTAACGATTTTTTTTGCTTTCATTTTAAAAATGGACTGAACAACATAGCAATGAACAACATAGCTCAAATTGTATGTTTGAGCAACCCAAGCTTCCTCAAACATACAATTTAGGACAGTATCTCTGTGATCAAGTTCATCATCAGTTCATCAGTCCAGTGTGTACTAAAGTGCTTCCTCTTAAGAGTCACCTCAATGAATTAATCTCCTTAAAAGTTAAAAACTAAATTTAAAATTATTAACTGTAGATTTCCCCCTAATGGGACTAGAGGAGCACTGGGGAGTGCAGCTGTGAAGGTGACAAGAGAGAGAGAGAAGAAAACAGCTCAAGTCTCCTTCCTATACTCAAAAATCAGAGAGAATCCCAGTTATCTGGGGTCATGGGAGTGTTCAGAATTGTATTAGTAAAAAGGTAAAATGAAATAAGTGAAGAGATACAGTTTCCTCCCACCAAATCTGCACCTGAAGTGCTTTCTGGAAACTTAGCCATAACTAACTGCTTGCCTGTGTGGGGAAATTTTAAAGGAGACAGAAAGGATATTAGTCAGTAACACATGGTGTGGGTGGGGGAGTGGGATTCTGAGGTACTGTGTATGTGGGTGAGAGCACGGAGTCCTGCATTAGTAACAGGTGTTGGTTGATACAGTGAAATGTCCTAAGAAGGTGAGGAGGGCAGCAGTGCATTGGAAGACGGCTTTTGCCTTGGCGTTTTTTCTTTCAGGGGAGGGATGTTTTTTTGCCACCCATAGTTTCTGAATCAAGAGATTCTGAAGGTGGGGGAAAGGGAAAACAGGACAGGATATGCCAATCACAACAACAAAAAAAGTCATTTTCCATACCGTTTGAATGGTGTTGCTACTCGCTGTTGCCATTTAATACCTTTGCTAGAAGATATATAACAGTTCTAAGGAGTGTCAATGGATTGATCAATTATATGCCTAAAGATAAACTGATTTGGGTCTGTACTGTCTCTAGTCATGAGTTAGGAAGGCACTGTTGCTAGGAAGCCAGGAGCAGTGAGATTTCAGCTGCTGCAGGAAAACCTGGATACACTGTGCTTCACTCTCTAAATCTCTCTTAAGTCCTCAAAGAAACCACATTTGTTTTTCCAATCTGTATATTTGTCTTTTTTCTCTGACAGATAAACAGAAAATCACCAAGGTTAATGCATGATCTTATAATATAATCTCTCAGCTTCAATTTTTTAACAATTATTTTATCTCCTTCTGGAAAGAGCACTTGTACCCTTGTTCTGAAGATGTGGTGAACCTTTTCAGCCCTACATCTAGCAATTATTTTAATAAGCTGATACCAGAAAGAAAAGAATAACCTGGGATCTTAAACCTACCCTTATGATCTAAATAGGGATATAAATAAGCAGGTGCACTATAGGTCAAAGAAAGAGCTCTGAAAATGAAACCATTCATGTCAGTACCTAAATATGAATCTGAAAGTCAATGCAATGTTTGAAAGTCAATAATAAGAACATTTTAAGTACTTCTAGCCTTAAATATTTAACCTTCGGCTCCTTTCAGATATGATCTGTAGAAAAACAGGTATCTGAAAGAGCTTGTGTTTTCAGAGCTTCTGAGACACCAAAGCTAGTCTGCCATGCTTTAATTCATGGACTGCCAGCTTTCCTCAGCAGAAGGCCAAAAGTGTCTCAGATCAGTGTTACAAAAGGACAGTCTTATCCTGAGCTTTAAGAGATTTTTACATCAACTTGGAAATTGTGATTTTTCTTTTGGCCATGTTACCTCTGCTGCAGTATTGCCGTGGCAGTAAGTGGAACCTGATAATACTTGAAGAGGATATGAAATCTGGCAGAAGAATCTGGACAAACTGCAAAGACGCAGTACAAGTTGCACAGGGCAAATCTGTAATTTCCTGCAGGAAGCATAGATTCTGGCCACTTCCAAAATCCATTTTCCATTACAAAACCATTTTCAAAGGCAAAGATTGACCAGTCATAAAATACTTTTCCAAACATTCCTTCCCAAATATCTTCATTATATTCACTGTCATTGCTCAGAAACTCCTGCAAATCATCTTGCCTTCTATTATCAAACTCTTAGCTGGAAATCCTCTATAATCTACATATCTGCAGATTAGCTTGGAAAGCATTATTCTGCATCTTTATTAGTTCAGAGGCTCTAAATATCACCATTGAAAGAAACAAAGTGGCTGAGCAAATTAATGATCACTTTTGTTTTTATTGTTTTATTGTTTACGTTGTGAGACACTGAGACTGTAAAGTAAAGAAGTGAGAAGGAAGGGTTTGGATTAAAGCATAATTTTAAGGACATATTAATGTAGGAAAAATGTTCAAACTACACAAACATGTAAAATTTGCTTTGAAGTACCTATGAGAGAAAGGTATTTATTTTATTTATAGAAATTTTCAAACCTTTGAAACCTTCAACACTAACAGAGACTGTCTAGATGTCTCTTAAAAGTTTCTTTGTGAAAGTTTGAATGTTATTATTGCATCACTTTTAGAGCAAAATTATGAGAAACTAAAGCTAAGGCAAAACAAATCATGTGTGACCTCCACAGAAGTTAATTTGAGTCTGTATATTTATTTTTAAAGGATATTTTGTGGCTCTTCTCATCCAGATGGGCCATAGGCCAAGCTGAATCCCTCAACCTTAACTGAAGCCCAATTAACTAAGATAAATTGTCAAATAACTCTGGAGAGGTGATCAGCATTATTTAATCTTCAAAGTTAACGCTGTTGGCCAAAATAGGTGTTCCACTGAGTATCACAGCACATTTGCTATCAAATCCAACACTTCTTTAGCTGAAGTATTTTGTGTCATAGACAGATCCCTAAAAGTTGGGAAACCAAAAATCCTAGAGTTCAGATCAAAGCAAAACAGCCTGATGGCTCTCTATACAACATGCCCAGGTTTTTTTCTTTGAGGACTTATCCTTTCCAGGTAAATTTTCAGTCTTTCTCAGACATACTTAACAAAAACTATAGTCCTGCAGCATTCCTATTCCAGCATTTGCTTCAGCTGCAGCAGTGGAGCTATACAGAGCTGGGTAAATCAGTGTTTTTAGTATAGTTTTTGATGTTTCCAGACTGAGCTGTTAAATACAGGCATTTTGTCAACTGCACCTCTGGGCCCTGAGCCTGCCCCTCCAAGAGCAACTTTGAACCCAACTTTCCTGCCCAACCCAGGAGCTCAGGTCAATGCTGAGCTGCAGGGAGCTGTGGGACTCCTCAAACTTTGCCATTCAAACCTCAATGGACACCGAGGAACAGGCATTGCCCATCTCCCGTAGTACACCAGGGTATATCCAATGTTAGTTACTATTAATGGAATGGGAATGAAGGATTTTAACTGTCCCAATGTCCCTGCCTCTGGCTGTATCACTTTTAAATATTAAATACTTCTAGCCAATAGAAGCACTTGTGAATAGAAGCACAAATTTCTCTGTGTTGGTTCTAGAAATCAAAGAGTCAAATGTCAGCGTCTCAAACGTCTGAGGAACTTTAAAGATGGTTTACCTGTACTACCTACTACTGTACTACCTCCCTTTTAATTTTAGTTCTTGCCTCATATTTCCATTATAAACCCATGAAGTTATAAATATCAAACACTGAAATTGGGATTTGTTAGATAAAAAGAAGCTACTGTGATTCAAAGCTATAATCTTAGCTGCTTATGCTGTTTATCTCTGCATCTATCAGGGTGAGAAGCATGTTTATCAGGATTATCTGCAGTATGGAAGGTATCACAGCTTCTATCATGCATTTCAAATGCAGTCTTCTCAGCAGAAAAATCAGAACTCTGCAAGGAGCACATGTGGAAAACAATGCAAAGCACCTTTGAATTTAACCCTTAAAAATCAGATTTCATTAGCATTTCCTTATGTTCCTGCAGTACTCCCTCTCATTATACAAATATTCACAGAAATTTTGTGCTCAAATTATTATTCAGTGACATTTAACAGGAAAATCTATTAATGTTTTGCTTTTTCAAAAATTTTCAAAAATTGACAAAACCATGTATATTTGGCAAGATTTCAATAACTCCTCAATGTTAAAAAACTTGGGCGCACATTCACGTACACATGGTTTGTCACGGATTTTTACACAGAGGATTTGTTTATGAACATCTAGAATGCTCAGGCTATAGAAAGGATGCTCTCAAACTCCTGAGTGAGGCAGAAGGGATGCCAAGGACATTTTTTTCTCTATGAAGATATAAAAATGCTCTTAAATTTGCGTTACTGATTATGTGTATGGAGCAAAAGAAACCAGTCAAGTTATGAAGCAGTTCTGTTGATTTAGTAAGAATATTTGCTTTATATGGAGAAGGTGATAAATGACAGCTGAAGTACTAACATTAATATTGATTTGGACGTGCCCTGGTAGACTAGAAGAAATTCTGAAAACAAAACATAGTGTCAGCCTAGGTTAATAGTTATAATTAAGTGAAATGTTTCATTTTCTCTTTTTTTTCTGCTGCAGCAATGGGATTCCTTTTGCCTAGTTTTCCTTACTAGGAAGAGCTCATTTCAGCTAAGCACCCACAACTTCTGATTAGAAGCCTTTTCCTTCATTGGAGGAAAGAAGGCACAATATCCTTCAGTTGCCATACATTTAGGATGGAGTAGTCATCTTCTGCCTTTAATGAACACAGATGAAGGTTAGATGACTGGCTTAATCTATGATGAGATGAATCTTATTTTCAGTGTATAAATACCACAGCCCAGAACAGTCACTGAGAGCAAAGTAAGTTGCAGATGGCTTAGCACTTCTGCAACATGAGGTTGTACTGTTCAGATTATTTTTTCTGAGAAGTATACACATCTGTTTTGAGTCTAGTTCATCATATGATGTAAATAAAATGTTTAAATACAACAAAAAAAATTGTATTTAGATAGAAGAATTTAGAAGACCATAAGGTCATAAAGTCAATGTGAAGAAGGAACATGTTCAAGGCCAACAAGGTAGGAAAAAGAAGGCAAAGGGTTGAAAGGGCGATAGAGTTCTTTGTGTTACCAGAATACTTATTTGGACACATTTAGGATAAGACCGGTAAAAAGAACAGAGAGATTCAGAGAACATAAACTATGCTGTAAGTAATTTCAGAGATCTGGGGAAGGGCAAGTAATAAAAGATGATAATGAGAATGACATATGTAAGAGTGCAAATGTTGCATAATGCAGTACAGTATTAGAGAATTCTAAAATTCAAAATTTCTCACCTGAACTATTCTATTATTAAGGGAAGACACATCTTAGACTGGTATATAATGTGGTAAAGGAAAGAGCTGCTTCATTTAATATGACTTGCTCTTTGCAAAGAACAAAAGCCTTTTGCCTTTATGATTAAATACTCTTCTTTTGACAAAAGCAGCCAATTAATTGTACTTACGTGGTATCCTACTGACAAAACTGAAATAGCAAATGCTCTCTGGGCAGACACTTCATGTAAGAGGAATAAAGGGTCTCTTATATATGTAAAGACAAATGACTTCAGTGTCGACTTCAATTCAAAACAACTTTTCCAGAGATTGAAGGCAATCATGACTCAGGGAATGGAAGGATCCAAACCCTGACAAAGAATCTTACTTGTCAAATGAGAGATGTAATACAAATATCTGGAACTGAAAGAGAAGGCATCAGTGGAACTTGCTTTTTAAAAAGCAAATATCATAAAAAACTTGTAAATAACAAGTATTCTTTTTTCCCCTTTGTCCAGACTTTACATCAACAAGGTATGCTGACTCCCTGTCAGAATTGTGAAAGTCCACCCTTACTTTCTTCTGGACCTCATGTGGGTGAGTACTGATTCAATTACTAAGAATATAAAAAAAAAGTTTTAATTAGCTCTTTTCTGCACCTGTTCATGACATAATTCTTATTAAATTTATCCACATTATTTATAGTCTATTGTAGAAAAAATGAAATCAAAAATCTGACTGAAATTAGAGGGAAGAGAATGGCATTTTACCATGCCAGACTTGAATGATATGGAAGGCAATGTTATTCAAAATGCCAGCAGCATATGCCAGCTTCAATTAGAACATGAAAGGAAAATCTGTTGCTAAAATATAACAACACACTTTGAGGACCTTACATGCGCTTATTTAGAACTTACTGGATTGAATATCCTTAAAAAATTCTAAATTTTGACATTTTGTTGAAGCTGTTGTTAAGTATTGCTCTTAATGTAGGAGTCTCTGAATGAAATACAGTGTCCTGTGCTTTGCAGAATTTCAGAACAGATTATCATAATGATCACTTCTGGCCTGAGAACCTTTCAGAATAGTCTGAGAAACTATTCATTAAAGTTATTTCATCTTGTCCTTCCATATCACCTTTCCCAGATAATTGCCTACAGAAGGAATGAGGTAGCTGCTTTCCAAGTGCCTGTATCTGAGGGCTACCGTGCTCCCTCACAGCTGGAAGGACAGTGGAGTGTAAAGAGCTTTGTTCCCTGAGAGCATGAGCTCAATCCATGTGACATGGCCCGAACTACATCAGGCAAAAAAGGGTTTTCCCTTTAGTTTCCTGCTGGACAGTCCCCAAACTGTTGCTGAAAACGTCACACAGCACTGCATAATCCTTTTATGCTTTAACTTCTACCAGCAAACAGGCACCAGGCAGCCACTCATTCATTCCCCTCCTCGCCCCCTGGTGGGGAGGACAATTGGAAAAAAAAGTAAAACTCTTGGGTTGAGATCAGAACTGTTAAATGATTAAAAAAATAAAATAAAAAATAAAATAAAATAAAATAAAATAAAATAAAATAAAATAAAATAAAATAAAATAAAATAAAAT
>VZUI01013099.1:0-27311 GCA_013401135.1 Cettia cetti | reverse complement strand
CCCGCTCCGCTCCGCTCCGCCCCGCCGAGAGTTGGTGCCCGGCGGCGCCCCGCGGCCGCGCTGCCGCCCCGCCGGGCCGGTGGGGAAGGGAGGGCAGCGCCCGGGCGGCGGGGGCGGGCGGCGAAGTTTCTTCCCTTCCCTCTGGCTTCGGAGGTACCTGTTTGTATAATAATGGGTGGTAACGGTTTGGCCGGGGGCCCCAGCTCCGCTCTCCGTGCGTGTGTGACCAGCTGCTGCAGTCTATATAAGGAATTACATTTACATTTCAGACCTAAGGGCTGCTGTGGGGTGGTGTTTTTTTTCCCCTTTGGTACGTGTGTTACTTTAAGATGCAATGGGAAGGTACACGGCGGGGGGAATAAAGGCTCGTAACACCCACTCTCTACTTATTTTCTGGAAAATGGAGAAGTAGTTCGGTACTCGTAGCACGACTCTTCGGAATAGGATGTAGAGTAGGCAATTTTGTAACCCTCCTTGGCAATTTTAGGTTTTATGTGGCATTTCCTGTGCAGGGTCACAGATAGGAAGGCTTTGCCTGCGATCTGAGATGTTTTCATATGCAGTGAACGGTCTCCGAAACAGATCGGAGTCACGATCGGTGCTTCACCTCTCTAATCCTGACTGTTCGGGGCGTAACGTGGTGATAAATGACGGCCTTTCCAGGGGCTAACGGGTTGGTTTTATTGCGTTGAACTTAAAAGGTTTTTTTTTTGTTTTGTTTTTTTTTTTCTGTGTGCATTTTCTAGCGAGTATTCTTGTTTGCACGCTCGTGTTATTAATTCCTTGTACTAGTGTAAATATTTATATTTAGCTCATGATTTGGCTGTGCTAAAGGTAAGTTTGGAAAGTGCTTTTCTCTTTACCTTATTAAAAATGTGGATGATCAGAGAAAGGGGCTTTTCTTGTTGCTGACGACAACATGTGTGACATGTGAGTCTGAACCACCCAGCGTCTGTGCAGGAGCTGTAAACATGTTTACCTGAACAGGAAAGAAAATGGATTTTTCTCTTAAAGATCCAGTGATATGAATACCATACTCTTAAAGCATATCAACAGATGACTTGAGAGAGAAATTTTCTGAAAACCTGGCTTTTGAAATCGACGGGGAAAAAAGATCCTTGATTGCTGCAGCAAATGGCAACTTGTGCAGGTAGAAAAAAAAAGATGGTGTTTAGTTTTCTCCTGCATGCATGTCAGCCCCCTCCTGTCTGCTGCTTTCATTCTCAAGGGAGGGATTTATTTACCACGCTTGCTGTCAGTGTTTTTCCTTTGTGCTTAATATTAGAAAACCAGATTTAAGGCTGTTTAGCACAAACCATTTTGTCTGTAGTGTGTATCACTTGCAGAAAACAAAAGGTGTATAATATGTAGTATCATTCCAGGTATTTTTCATCTTCATCACTTTTGGACCTCATTGCTTCACCCACTTTATTATAAAAAGCCTCTGAGTCTTTATCAACTACTTCTGCAATGTAAAATATAGTGTGTCTTGGTTTAGGCTGGTTTTGGTTCCTTTTATTGAGGAATTAAAACCAACTTAAGTCATTGTGCATTGGAGCATCAGGATCGGTTAGATAATAGAATCTAGATAATAGAGATTTCTCAGCAGTCGGTTTATGTTTGACTTGCAAATATTTACAGAAGAAAATGCATAGAAAAAAGTTAACCCTTTAACCTTTAAAATAAATAAGTATGAGGCTTTTTTTCTCCCAAAGTCTCTAAATGCACTTGGTTCTTATAGGTATCTTCTATTAATGAGGAATGTGCATAGGGGTGATGCATAAGCAGCTGGCTTGTTTGCAGCATAAAAAACCAGAAGCATTTTTATGCTGATTCCTCTCTACTTTCCCACAGGAGACTATTGCAGAGAGATTGCACTAGACATCCAGCATGCCAGTTAATAATACTGGGCTATGGCATTGAGTTATTATACTGTGAACTTTTCTTCTTTTCATCTCTTGTTAAACTTAATACAGTTATTCTTATACTGTTAACTTTTGTTTTGTTATTTCTTTTTTTTCCCTGCTTTCTCTCTGTGTTTGGGAGCCATCCTGGTGCATTAAGTCTAGCTGGAAAGACAGTCTTATCTTCTTAACTCTAGAGCTGGTTCCTTTCCTACCTTGTTTGTTGCTCCCTACAGGAGATCAGCAAAGAGGCGATTGGTGCTGCCATTAAAGCCTCCGCTTACAAGGAAATCTGGCACTTCCTACCTGAAGAAAACTACCCTGTGTCATTGTCCTTAGTTCTCGCCAATACACAAAAACATCTGCTACAGCAGAACACTTTACGAAGTGTTGAGATACTGTGATAGAGCAGAAACACAGCGCTGGTTGGGAGTCTCTCATCCTGTCTACTTCTTCACCTTCTCTCCTCTTTTGATAGAAAAACGAGGAGGAGGAAAAAGAGACATGGTTTGGGCGCTTTTTGCCGGTCATCTGCATAGCCACACTCTCGTGAGACTTCTGTGTAGACTTCTAATAGATTCAATATCAGCCAAGGTTTTCTTATTCTGAGTTGGTTTGCAGTCAGGATTAGTTGCTTTCTTAGCTTCTCTCATGTAAGTTATGGGATTGTCTCAGTTCTTATTAAACAGCAAAACTAAAAGTGATACATCTTGTTCTTCAGCAATGCTGTGAGATAAGTAAAACAAATAAAATATTTAAAACTTTCCTTCCTAGAGTGTAAAAAGATATCAACCTTAAGTATAGATGTTCTGAAAATAATGCAAGTATGCATTCAGGTTTTCAGATGCATATTTAATGGTAAAAAAGAAGAATGTATCTGAGTGAATTCTGCATGCTGTCTGGTAAGTGTGAGGAGAAAGTATAATCCAGCCTCGGTCACAGTGAGTTCATTACTGAAAGGTTATGTAGACTGACTTGTTAGAGTGCTATTTTGGTTGCTTTACAGATGATGCTCTTCTCTTTTTATTTCTATTAGATAACAGTTTCATATAAAGCTTTACTACCAAGCCAAGAAGTGTATGAAGACTGTAAGTCCCTTTGAACATGGCAAAAGCATGTTTCTTCTAGCTCCAAGGTGTTAACTACTGGCAGGATGTCAGGTGTTAGTGACACTTGGGATACAACATTCCTGGTTGTGCCTGTCTTCTCTTGCTCCCTTCCTTTCTTTTTTGCTAGGTATCATGTTTTCACTCTAGTGTTAATTTAAATTTGCAATTTGGGATTTGTGAAATGTATTAAAATTCCAGTTAAAATTCCAGGCACAGTGCGCAGGTCTACATGGAAAACTGAATTAACTGTTTGAGACCAAAGAAACCTTCTTTCTTATAAACAGGTAGTACTTCTGTTTTAATGTTAGCTTCTGAAATACGATGTGAGTTCTCTTAAAAAGGTCACTATCTCTTAATTTCTCTGTCAGCAATCAGTGCTTGTTATTTTAACAGTAGTGAAGCAGGCTGTCTTAAGGTAATTAACTACCTGGGGCAGTAGTTACCTTTTTTTAAGGTAATTTGTTTCCTGAAACAATTTACCTTGCTTGTAGGGCTCTGTATGTGTGCTGCTGAAAGGGTTAATGAAAGGTAGCAAGAAGATGAAACTTTGCTTCTGACATGGGCTTCTCACTCATAGAAGTCACTCAGTTTTTCTAGTTAGAAGTCTGAGGATTTGATTTCCTTGAATTCAGTCCAAATTTTCTGTTGATTATTTTTAGTTACATCGGATAGACTCAATGGGGAAGGGTTTCTGTGGACTTTGGGCTTTATGACAGGTCCTGTTAATTGGTGTTACTGACTTTGGTTAGGCCCTGCTCTCTGTAAGCAGCTCCTCTGAGGACAGAGCAGGAAGAAGGGGTTCTACAGCTGTTCCCTGCCTCCTTTCCCACTGAGATTCTAGTTGTGGTATTAACCTCTAATTTCTTCTATAAGAAGTTTTCCAGTGCTGGGGGAGAGGCTGAAGTACTCTGAAGTTAAAATATCACTGTAATGCCTTTCCTCATGGGGAAACATCTGTTTTAATTGAGTTTAAAATGCCAGTGAGGAGTGTCAGACATTTTTAATGTGTGTGGGACTCTGTATTACGATGGTAAAGAAATAAGATTAACTTCTGTGAAACTTGGGTTGTAGGTTTTTCACTTGCTGGTGTTTAACTGATTTTTGATCAATTGCCCTCTATTGCAGAGAAAGTGTTGGAACTACATTATCTGGCCAAATGCCTCTTAAGCATCTCTGCTTCTAAATTCAGTCATTATGATTTACCAAAAATATGAGCTTATTGCTCTCAAGTCATTAGCTGTTTGTAGTGAGTTCAAAAACATTTAACTAATTGATATTGCAATCTGATTGGAGTAGGTGTGCTTTGTCAACTGTAAACCTAATCTTTAACAGTACATTCTGCATCTCTGGAAATCATAAAGATTCTACTCATGATAGGTTTCAAATACCCAAAACTAGAGGTTGAAAACCAAAAATTACTCTGTTTTTATGGAGGCTTTCATACTGTATTGCAAAGTACAGTTTCAGATTAACTTTCAGCTGATTAGCATCAATATTCCTGAATTTTTGGCAGTTGTTACCTACATTTTTCAAGAGGACTCACACATAGGATCTTTTCTGTTTTGGGCAACTAAGCAGAACCCTGTCTTTCATTTGTGGTCTCAGAGACATTGGTGCTTCATTCTGGCCGCTATAATAGGCCTGTTATTTTTGAGAACTAAATTCTCAAGTGACTTACCCAAGGTCATACAGGAAGTCCATAGCAAGACTGAGTCTCAATCCATTTTTAATCCTCAGGACTACCCTTGCATTTGGCTTGATCTCGAGCCTTAAAGGGAAAGAATAGTTTTGTCATTTGGTAGTTACTATTTCTTTCAGCTTATTTGTTTAGGTTCTTTCATATTTATTGGAATATTTTTGCTTTCAGCAAACAGGTGGCAAGATGCAAAACTCAATTTTGTCCTTAGCCATTTTTAGATGGTACTAAGGTAGTATTTTCACTGGTGATGTTTCCTGTCTTCATAGTCTATGTAATGATGTGCCAGAGAAGTAGAATGTTGTCTTCTGGTGTGTTTTGTATTCCCAGATCTTAAGTTCAGTGATGCAAGGGTAGACAAAAATAAATCACATCAGGAGGGAATCAGTTAAAGAGTACACTGCTAACATCAACACCCCTGCTGGGATGTGGAGGGTTTTAAGGGAGCTGTTTCCTTGGAGTTTAACATCTGGGCAGAAATTATTTCATCAGATGTTGGTTTTGTTGTGACAGTAATGACTAAAGAAGAGCCTCAGTGTATTACTGGTATTTCTAATATTTGAAAATGATAAATAAATAAAGCATAAATCTTCCTCAAAACAAAAATTTCCCAGAAATGTGTAAATAAGTGCCAGGCCTGATAAGTCAACTTGACTGGGACAAACACATGCAAGTCTAGGTTTTACCACCACAGCTGCTTGTCACAGGTGGAGCAGTGTGGGAAGTGGCTGTGGGTGCAGGTGGGTGCTGCTCCTGTCTGGGCAGCCTGAGGCAAAGGTGGGTGTGAAGAGTGTTCTTGTATCTTCATTTGTGAAGATGTGTGGTTAGCTCCAGTCATGAGACACTGCAATCCGTCAGTTTGGGTAGGGATTCTTTTCTGCTGAGGGAAATGCTGTTTGAAGTCTTTGGTAGTTAAAGTGAAAAAAAAAAAAAAAATAGACAAACCCACAAGCAAAGGTTGGAGAGCAGAGGGTTGTGCGCATTAGTGCTGCATGGGTGAGGCAAAGCGTGTGTGGGGAAGGAGGAAGAGTGGAAAAGGCAGGGGACTGCTTCTCACTGGAATCCTGATACCTGATTTCTGATGCACCTTGCTGGCTTTCCAGGGAGGAATGTATTTGGCTGCTGCATGAAAAGATCACAGCAGTAAATAACTTTGACCTCAGCTGGCTGGGTGATGCCTTGAAATACTGGAGTTGTTGTTGAGTTGTGTAGGGGGTTTCAAGAGTGTATTGTTTTGTAATGCTTTCTATTTCCATGTTATGTTGAGAAGTTTTTTTAAACCTTTTATAGTCCATTGCCTCTAATACTCTTGAGTTGATTTTTTTAGCTAATTATTGTGTGCTCATGTATTTCTCAGTCTTTTGCTTTTCTGGTTGTTCAGTTCCTTGCATCTTATTTTATTGTTGTTGGAAAGAGTAACAAAAGTTTGATATTTTAAAAAACTGTTCACAGTTGCTACTTTCTAATCTTTGTGACCATTTCTTCTAAGGAAAGACGAGTTGCTTTCATTTTTCCGACTGAGCTACAGTTTGTTTATTTAATAATCTATCTCTTTCTTGCATAGATAAGTAATATTCCTGAGTGATAGTTAAGGAGAATGAGAAGACCAGTCAAGAGCAGTGACACTTGATAGATAAAATACTGACTCCAGTTAAATGCAGCATAGCCTTATAAATCTTACTTCAGTACTCTCGAGAAAAAAAAACCTACTTCCATCACACCGTATGTAAGCACCTTTCAGACAGTAAAAATACATGTACTGAATCTTCCTGTATCTTGGCCTATATGTCCAATCCCTTGTGTGAGTACCTGGCAGCTTACATTCATGTGTTAGGAGGATAGGTGATGGTAGAGTAGAAAGACTTGTTGATTTTTTTATCGGTGTGTGGAGCAGTGAGGCAGGATTCAGACGTTTCAGTTGGGTAGTGCTGACCCTATTAACCAGGTTTCTTTAGACTTGTACATTTGTCCCTAGAAGGGAAAATAAAGAAGAAAGGAGCCTTTTCTACTTTGCCTCACTCTGATTGTCTCAGGTGCCATTACTGTAATATAACTGTATCTTTTATTTTAACATGCTTTTTCAGAGCAACAGAAGTTAACTAAAAATATGCTTTCTCATTTTTGAGAAGTCAGTACTGTTTGAAAGCAGCCTGTTTCAGTTCTCTCCTTTTCAGCTGTCATTCCCAGCTGTCACAATCTCCTTGATGTGAGGACTTTACCCCTGTTGTTTCAAAGCAGTTTGGTTAACAGCTGCTGTCACCCAAAGGTTAAAACCTGAAAATGGGTATCCTTTATTGGTTTCCTTACAAATACTTGCTTTCTGTTTGGTAGCATCCTTCTTGTTGCTTTCCCTTCAATGTGTTGCATTGATCCTATTTTTGGAAAACTCTGTAAAGCAAATGAACATGTCTAATGATTAATGTATTCCTTGGGATGTGGTAGGTTGCTTAATTATAACTGAAAAAGAGAGCAAAAAAATTTTTTTGCTGTGCTGAGATGACATTGCATCCTGTTCAGTTAGGATCTGTGAATATGAGCAGCAGTTCTTCTTCAGTGAAAGGGACATGTAAAATTAGTTCTTTAAACACCAGCAATTCTCTATGATGTGTATCAGACGGAAAAGAAATAACTGTTCCTTAACTAACTGCATAGTATTCTGTACTTTTGCTGTACATATCCTCTCTTTCTGCAACTCCTCTGTTCTTCAGCTTCTCACAGGTCAAGTGATAGATCAGGAACACTGAAGGAGCTGGCAAGATTGTTGGAGATAAATGAGTTATAAACCTTTCCATTCACCATGATCCTGAGAGTGGTTTTCATGGACAACTCTTGAAGCAAAGGGGTTAAGAGTCTGATGTGGTAGAGAGTATTTTTACCTATGAGCTGGTGTGCCTGTCCTTGTTAGGATCAAATGCTAGTTGGGCCAGCAATGGTAGAGACCACGTTCAGTTATTGTGTTATAAAATGTTTTCATTATTTCAGCAAATGTCCCTTTTCCAATTCTCTTTGATAGGCAGCTGACAGACAGTGAGGGCAGTTTTCTGTTCTGTTTTGAGGGCATCCATCCACAGATATGTATATGGAAGAAAGCAAAATGATATTACAAAACATCACAAATGTGGCGTGATTTGAAAAAAGCCTGGGGAAATCTATTCCATCTGAAAAAGGGCAAACTAAAGAAGACAAAAATCAGGCCTTAACCACAAGACTTAAGTTGATTTTTGTTGAACTGGTAGATCCCTAAAGAAGCAGGTTGGGCTTTTTATTTGTTTATTTTCTTAAACACCTTCCTTCTCACCTCAGCTAACATAATTTTTATTAATGCCCAGAAGCATCAGGGAGATGAGTTGTCCCTTTTTCTGAGATGCACTTGTCTTTAAAAAGTTTTTCTTAATGCCTTGAGGTATTTTTGCCTTGTGTGCTTGCAGGTATATATCAGATTTTCCTTCTTCACACCTTCTAGTCCATTTTATCATTTCTCTTAAGTTCCTGTAAGCTATCTACTGTAAGTAATGTTGAGTCTTAGACTGGCAAAGGAGATACTGTTCAGAATCTGTAACCTGTTTAGTCTTCCGTCCTGTTTTGTTTATGTCTGTCCATAGCCTTTCCTTTTCTTCATAGTATTCCTGGCACAGCTATTTGGTTAAGTCAAGCAAAATAGAACCAGTCACACACTACTGGATTCATTCTTATGCTATTGTTCACAGGAAGGACCTAGGTACAGCTTGCCTGGTAAAGAGCATGAGGTGGTGAATAAGGACTTAGAAGCAGATTTGGAGCTGTAATGACTGGCTTCCTTCCCTGCTGCTGTCCCTTCCCCTTCCTTGCAAAGCATGTTCATTTGAAATACTAAGGTGTGGTCATCGGGCATATCTGTTCTCAACTTCCAGTAATTTTTTGCTCGCTGCTGAGCTGCACCATAATTACATATGCAAATGTAATATTTTTTCCCCCTTCTTACCTTGTACATGTGGGAGAGGAAGATAAGGTTGCAGAGTACTGTCGGGGATGTGATGCTGTTGAGGAGGTGCTGCAGATGGCTGCAGAAGGAGGCAAGTATTCAACCTGCAGGACAAGGCTCAGCAGGGGATTTCAGAACTTCATGTCTGAAAGGCAACAAGAAAACAGTATTCTTGCCAACTTTTAAACTTAGATAGGAACAGATTGTAGGATGGCTTGTTATAACAACCTATTTTGATACATTCTAGCTACTGAGTGCTGAAAGTAAATTTGCATTTCCAGTACGATTTTGTTTTGTAGACATAACTACATCTATCTCTCTATAGATGTAGTTATAGCCAATAATTTAGTATATTAGACTGGCTTGAATGCTAACACAAGGTAGACTTCTGTTCATAAGTGTTGTAATGATAGTAAAACTATAGAGATTATTCTGTGGAACAGATTATTCTGACAACTTCTGCCCTTCATGGTAAGGCTTACCTTGTACATTTTCCAGATTTGGAATTGACAGATGCACTGTATTCCTGGAACACTAAATATGATTTTAAGCAAATATTGGAAGATAGAATTGGTTCTATAGTACAATCAAAATGCTGGGAGACTTTCTGAGCAAAAGTGAAATAATACCTTAGAAATGAGAAGCAGAATTGAATTGGTAGTTGTGGCATAGGAAAAGGGAAATAGTTCCAGTGACATGTCACACAGTATAATGCACCACGGTTCTCTCTGGTTCACCACGTGGTTAATCACGCCTGCATACTTCATGTGGTCCTTACATGATGAAGACAGACACCTCAAAAAGATGAGCCCGGCTTTTACCTCAGCATGTGAGTGAATAAAACTAGTGGCAGATTTTCTGTTTCTGTAAACTAAGCCAGTTCACAAAAGGAGAATTTCAGCTTTCCAACTGTAAAGGATACAAATAGACTTAGTTGAATAAAAATTATGAGACACGGCAGAGGTTTATGATCCTGACAGAAAATTCTTACGCAATGTTTGATGCAAACTGTTGTCTGTGGATCTGATGCTTCAAAAGTATTTTTGGCAGTACTGCTTGTGACTGCTTTCCTTCAGAAGTGAAATAAAGTAAGGTGGTTAAGAACTGCAGCAAATATGGGCATTTTCTTTGTTTTAGTATGAAGTAGTATAGTTTACAGTTGCCTATATTTAGATCTTATTTAATCTTTCTGACTTTTGACAATACTTTTAAGCATTTTGAAGGTCTCATATAGCAAATTCTCAGAACAAAAATGTTTGTGGTTTTCAAGTTCCAAGATGCTTACTTACTGTGTAAAGTCTTCCAGCTTTGTGCCTTAATGTATCTTAATAGGCATCCTGATGAAGCTTTTTATCCCTTAAGTATTTCCCCAGCCTGTCTACCTTTAAAGAATTCATGCATCTTCCTTCAGCCACAGTTTTAAGTAGGACTGTCAATCCAATGTGTGTCTTGTTCATTCTTGGGTCGGCTGTCGGAACACTTTGTAGCTGAAGTGTGTGTGCGCATGTGCAGCTGCATGTGCTGTTTTCCTGCCTTTTCCTTTTGTCTGTCAAGCTTCTGGCTGATAGCAGATTAGCCATCTGAATGTGGGCAGCAAAGAGTAATGGGCTGTACAGAATGCCTGGGGCTTCTTGCGTGCAACAAAATGACTCCATTATAAAGCAAAAAATGACAAGCCTGCCATGGAAGATGTCTGTACTGGAGAGATGGAGAGAGTAGCCTTTGGTTTATGATCATGTTAATGGGTGTAAAATAAACTTAATTTTTTTCAACTGTCAGAAGTATTCGTAGGTGCTTTACAGAGCAGTGCTGACGGTCCTTCTGGCAGGAAAATACTTATGAGCTAAATGGGTGATGTACTACTTGCTATTCCTGATTGCTGTATATGTGTGGGGGGAGGAAGGGAGTAACAGCATGATGGCTCGGTTTCATTTTCATCATGCAGGTGTGGATGGTTTTTTCCTTTCTTTTCAATTTTTATCTCTAATGTTTTGCTTAGTTACAGGGTTACATAATCTGCCCTGCAGAAGTGTGTTAGGTTTATTAAGTCTTTTGGAAGATGTGGTAATACAGATTTGAAGGAAACTGGGCCAGGAACATGACTGAGACACAGGGAATCCAGATACTGGAGGAGGCCATGAAATATAAAGCTGTAGAGAGTTAGATCAAGTAGAACAATTAGGCTGTGTGCAGAAGTGTAGTAGCAGGAAAACTAATGGGGAATCTTACCAAGGTTTTTTTGAAGCTATGTTTACCCATTGTAAGAATCTGGTGTTTAAAGAGCCCTCTCGATTGTCTACAGTTTATTGTGTCATTAAGCAGTAGTGGCTGCTTGTGCTCCTCTAACTTCCAGTTTCAGCTTTTAAGAAGATTTTTTTTGTTTGTTTGTTTTATGGCATTCAAGCTCTGAAAGGTGATCTTCCCCCATTACAAAACCCATGTGTTGTATGTTAATTTATGTTAAATGGAAGATCTTCCTGGTTTGCATCTGCTCAAGATATTAAGACAGCTTCTGATATATGTGAGCTTCCAAACTAACTCGCAAGTCAGGATAAAAACTATTTGGAATATGGATGTATTGTCAAAACATGGAAAACTTGTCCTAAAATGCTTAATTAAACAAACCTCTTAACTGACATTTGGTATAGTTTGTCTTGCTTGTTGTAGTCTGTTCAAATATGTTGCTGTGGTTACAACTGAAGAGGACTCTGGAAATCTATGCTTTAGCAGCAAAATGTATGAATTGCAACTTTTAATAAATAAAATGGGAATACTGTTTGAACAAGCTTTATTTTTCTCATTCTGTTAACTGCTGCCAGGTCTCCTTGTGACTGTTCTGGATGTGAATACTGTTGTAAGGATGGTGTTCTTTGAAGATCTCCTTTTAGCTACATGTTACACACCCACTTTCCCCAGTCTCTTGGATTGATTTGCCTTAAGCAAAAACCCCTCCTAAAAGTTTCTGCACCCTTCCTCTCCTCCAATAAAGTCTGCTGCCCATTGCCTCCTCCCCCCTCTCCCAAGAAAAAGAAAACAACTGAAACTGATTATACCATAGAGCTCCACAAATGCTGCTCCCTTGACAGCAGTATTAATTCTCTTTACATACATTTTGGTTTTGCATTCAGAATTGTTTCTATAATCATATGACCTTTTTATGGTGCTGAAGACTGTAGCTACTTAGCAAGGAAGCTGGTGATAAAATTAAAGCTTAGTTAACTGTCTCTAACAGGGGATAGTATGTAACTGGTGACAAATAAAATACATTCCAGACTAGTTTAAGAGAGATCTGTGGGGTTTTTCTCGTCTCCTCTTTCCCTGCCCCATGTGATTGCTGTGGTTTATAGTAGGAAGCCACTAGTTTCTGCAGTCACAGATGGAAAGGGAGGTGTATTCACTGGCAAGTGATGTAAAGACACCTGAGTAAGAATGAGAAAGTGAACTCTCTTAGGGGGGGAAGGAGTTAGCTACATATTTTACAAATCTTTCAACATCTGTGACTTCAATGTCACTCCTGAAAGCAGTATGTTGCACATTAATGCAGCTTAGGAGAGTTGCATTTATGAATATGACTAAAAACATCTAGACCAGTTTTTGTCCTTTATAGGATTTTCATAGTTGCACATCAGACTGAGAAGGGTACTGCCTTTGACTGACCTGGCTGGCATGGCTACAGTATTGTGCCATGGCTGGTTTTAAGGACAGAAATGGGAAATTGCAGAAGAGCAGAGTGGCAGAACAGTTGTAAGATCATCTTCTCTTAACCAGAAGAAAATGTGGAAAATGGGGGTTTCATTATCTTAAAAATATTTAGGTACAGAAAAAATATTCTTTTGGTGGACAGTTTTACTTGTGGCTTTCTATGTTGTTTAAGATTGAATGGTGGCATAGCTGACTCAAACATCGTATTATGAGGAAAGTTTGCAGTTAAGAAAGGATCTGTGCTAATATATTCCAAACATCTATAAAAGAAGTCTTGTAATGGGATATATACCATTGAGGGGTGGGGTAGGGGCTGTGGAACCCAGTGTCCTTGCTTCCTAGAGCTGAATGGTTGCTCTTGGTTAGTGACAAGTGATATGGTATGTCAGTATGTCTGACCAAACAGTACACTGTTTCTAAATGTCCCTTTCAGAAAAATTCACTAAAACTGGGATTTTTTGAGAACTTTCTGGGTCCTGCTAGTACCTGTTAGTTTGGAAATAAATATTTGGTTAACTTGTATGGTTGAAGTTCTCTATTTAGAAATACACTAGTAAAATATAGTCCTAGTACTAATAAACAGGATTAGCCCTCAGTTATAACAACCTTTGGGTTGATGCTTAAGATCTCTTTGTAATTTTTTGTTGGCAAATACTAGTACAGCAGGATTGGAATCCTGAGTTTAGGACGTGATAATTAAGAGCACCAGCTGCAGAGCTATCAAGTGCCTGAAGTGGCATGGGGCAGAAACTTGTCAATCCATATTTTTCAGGTTTAAAAGGTAACCAGTTCAGAATATTTCTTGCCAGATTTAACTCAAACTACAATGTATTTTAAAACTATGCAAACAGGTTGTCTTTTGCTGATAGGAGTGAGGAGGATGTGAAAAGAACTTAGAGTCTCCTCTGTAAAGTATCTACTGTGCTAACTCTGAATTTATAGAAGGCCTTGTGCAAACAAAAGTGCAATGCTTGTCACGAAATGAGATGCTTAGAAAACAGAGGCCTGGAAGGTGCCGCCTTGTATCCTTCACCTTTTGTTCTCCCCCGGTTTTCCTGTTGTGAATCCTAGTGGCCAGCCCTTGCCTTAAGCTTTGACTAACACAGTGCTATTAAGATATGGAAGCTCTCAGGTTTACAGTGATTTGCTTTTGCTCCATTCTTCAGCCCAGAACCATGCAGTTTACCTGTCTTCTAATTGTCTGCTGTTTTTCTTAGGTAGAGTGGATTTGTTTCTGCAGTAGACAAGTGAGGGTATGTGAAATACTTGCCATCTTTTTATGCCATCTTTTTGCCATCTTTTCTATGTGTTGTAGGCCCTGTGTGAATCCTGGTCGCTCCAGCAAATATGAAGTGGAGTCTTTTAGATGTGCTGTGTAGACAGATGTTATAAAGCCTCGTGGTTTTTTCCTTATTCTGGAATTGTGCAGTTCTTAAAAGAAGTCAAATGAGTCAGTGCAACGTTCTTGCTCCTGGATGAGGTAGTGAATCCTGTCATGCTTATTGAGCTGTCCAAGAATGTCAAGATTTAAGATGCACAGAGCTACAGGGTATTTTCCCCTCCATTCTTTCCCCTCTTCCAAGCAAGGGTGTTTTAGAGCTGGGAAAAAATGCTACCAAGAAAAGTCAAATCTATGTTTTTCAGCTTAAATAAGGCTTATGATTTTCTCTGCTGTAATAATAGGTAGTTTAGGTTTCTTGGAGCAAATCATGCAGTTCTGGAAAACCTATGTGATTATTACAGAGTACTTCAATGGGCAGTCTCTGATACAGTTGGGAACTCTTTAATTTGGGGAACTTGCAGAGACTGAAATGTCATCCTCAGTCCTGGGTCCTGCTAGTACAGGATCAGCCTGTAGTGTATGAGAACAGGCAGTGTCAAGTTCTGTTTTAGAGGAAGCATGTATTCAAAATCATTCAGGTTCATTCACGTGTGCTTCCCCTTAGAATTGGAGGTGTTGATTAGTCTCATCAACAACACCCAAGGCAGTAATATCAACATGCTTTTGGCTGTATGGTTTTCCAGAGCACCATTATGAGTCAACATCAAAAGGAAATCTATTTCTTTTGTTGCTTTTTAAAGTTTTGTTAACTGAATCTTATTTCTCTGTACCTCGCAGATTCCCGAAGTATCTGGTAGCCATCACAGCCATCTACAGAACTCAGAATACTCTAAAACTAGTAAGCAACTGCACCAACATGACAAATCTGTTTTGCTTACACAGCATGATAGAACAGGAGGGATTTCTGTACCATCTTGAACACAACCTGCCAGGCATTAGGAAAGCAATGTGCTTTGTTCACAGCGGGGGACAGAAGGGATTTGGAGAGAAGTGAGGCCTGCATTGCCTTGTGATGCTTGTGTTGTCATCCTCACGTGAGAAAGAATAAGTGTTTTTTAGTCATCTCTCCTGTCTCAAACCTTCTAGAAGTGTTATTTTTTGTTGTTTTTCTCAATTTCTTCTGGTGCGACACTCATGGAAAGCCTACATGTAGATTTCCATTTAGGCTTGGGGGCTCTGGAACAAAATATTCAGTCTTTGAGATCATGTCAATCTTCTACTTTTAATGGAATCTTAGTTATTCATGTGGGAATGGTGCAGATGTAGAGGATCTGGAGGATTCAGGGGCCTATTTCCTTAGCCAAAAAGAGCAAGCATATTTTGTGCTTCCTTCAGAGGTGTTTTTTTTTCCCATTTGTCAAAATAATAAAGACTGTCTCCTGCCCAAAGGTTATTTAAATTGATGCCCTAGTGTTTGAGATGAGAGCATGTAATGCAACTAATTCCTGTCAGTTAATGGTGTGTGTCCCACTAAACACAGCCCTCTTGCTGCTGCCTTGAGGAGCAGTCAGTGGGGCAGTCCCGTGTCTGCTGCTACCAATGGTCTGCCTTTGGTGGAAACCGTGAGGAACAGAGGCTGCCCTTTGGCACAGGAGCTAGAGGTGGTAGCAGTAGGAGATGTTGGTGCCTTATTCTTCAGCTTGGGGGAGTCTGGGATGCTGACAAAGTGACAGAAACGTGTGATTGCCAGCTATGGTGAGGCAGCACCCTTATGTGAAACCACCTCCTGTAATAAAGTGAGGTTTGAGATTCTCTCTAGTTAAGACATCTACTCATGTCTACTGGTGGCAAAATGCTATATTATTTGTAAGACATAAAGAAAACAGAGTTGTTCCTAGGAAAACACTGCCTCAGAAATGCTGCTTTTTTTCGGTGTAGACCTCTTCGTCGGCAGTAAAAACAAATAACTTGCTTGCTGAACTGTGACCTGTTCTGGAGTGACAGTCTTGCAGCTTGCTGAATCGACAGCTGGGCTTGCCACTGTGCTGCCTGGAGCTGAGAGCCAGCTTCACAAAGGCTTTGGAAGAATACGTTTGTTTTCGTTCACTGTTGTTATTTCTCAGCAGGTTTTCAGTTGCTGCTCCCCCACTTTTCGTAGCCCTGAATCTTCCCAGCCTGCTACTGTTTCAAGTTAGTTTCTTGTGTGCCTTCTTTAAATATCCTTAATGGCAGCTGGAAGACTCAAATAGTATTTGAGAAACTAAGAAAATCAATGATAAGTTATTTGATAAGGCTTTTTGAGCTCTCTGGTTTAGCTAAGTGATTTAAAAGTGATTTTTTTTCCAGTTTGAATCAAGTAATTAACCTCTAGTTAGGTAGAAGAACCTATGGGTTTGTTTTTTTATGTAAAGAGGGAAGGATATAAATGGTTTGGTCAGACCTTCTTTCTGGTAATTATTCAATATTCTGTAGATGAGTTATGTGAGTTGACATGAATCTGGCTAAAAAGGAAAATTATCCATCTTTTCCAGATGAGGTAGTGCCAATTGTGAGGATTAAATGTTCATGCAAAAATTATATTATCTCTGAGCTAAATTTTGCTAAACTTGCTGTGACATATTTGGCTGGTATAAACTGTATGTCAGTGTTTGTGACGACGGGGTTTTAAACTAGTTCATTTCAAATCCTAGCAAGCAGCAGCTGAAACACTGCTGAATGACCTTTGACATAGGGACCCATGAATGCCCCAAGTATGATTTCACTTTCACCACGTTCTTTGTGAATCTGAATGCTTGTCAAATCAGATGTGTGTTTAGACCTTTTCACTGAATATGCTTGGAGGGAAAGAACAAAGCCTGGGGTCAACTTGGCATAATCCCTGCGTTTATCTTTATTCTATTATAGTGGCTTGTGGGGGATGGAGTTACTATTCTCTGTGAGGTGAAAGTGCGAGTAGAGTGTAGGTAGGCTATCTGTCTTTTCTTCCAGACTTTCCCAGCAGCCTAACTGGTCTCCCATGATTTACTTGTGTTAATGTATGGCTGACTAGGCAGATTGCTGGTTGATCCTTGTGCTTTGCTAGTTTTTCTACCCATCGCTATTCTGTAGCTGCTGTGCCTACCCACTGGTGTAAACAAACACCTCTAGCTTGTCCTGAGTAGCACATGCAGGAATGAAGTGCTTTGTTCTCCCCAGTAGACATGGGAGAGGAAGAAACATGGGTTTTCACATTACAACTACTTTTGCTTCAGTGCAAATATATATATATATTTTTAAGAGATAAACAGCTTCATATGGTGCATATGTATTTTTTGCTTTTACAGGCTATTACTTGAGTCACACTCAAGTAAAGAGTGACTAAGTCTGTTATTACCTATTCAAACTGGGAAAGCCTTTGTTTCTAAGGGAAGAACCGTAGAGTTCTACGAAATGATTGTTATAGACTTTTTGCAGTATTTTTAGATTTTACTCCTCTGGTAGATTCACTTCACAATACAGGATTGTTTCTGTGTGGAGCTGGAGTGGTCTGAATCTGTAAACGAGCTATTGTGCTGTAAAGTACGAGTGGGTGGAGGAACTATATGACAAAAGGCCTAGTTACCTTTACAGTTTGTTCGCTGTACCTCATACACTTTGTTTCAGAAGAAAAGCACTATTCAACGACTGGAGGATAAGGAGACAGCCTTTCACACGAGGCTTATGGGAAATTTCTCTCAGGCTTGGGGGTTTTCAGCTTGTGTACCCTGCACCTTCTGAGGCTTTCCCTGAAACAACTTAATGTGTCTCTGAACCCTGTGCACCTCATGGGGTGAGCGCTTCCAAGTCTGGTGCTTTGTCCAGGATTTTCCACCTTAACATGTGTGCTTGTTGGAGTTCTGGTTTTTTTTTTTTTTTTCTGTTGGATTTTTAATTAAATTTTGAAAAAAAATATTTTTAAGGAGAGAGTGTGTTCCCTTGTGTTTTAAAGGTTTCCAAACTAGGAAATAACTCACTCTCATTAACTTGAGAGATTTAAAGCACAGTACATATCAAGGAGATCTGTCTTTTTTTATATCTGTAACTAACCTGTTAAGGGTAATTGTGAACTCATGAGTGTACTTATTTAGTTTTTAAACTGAACTTTGAAGCTCGATGTCCTCAGCAGTCTTCTTCAACTTCTTCCATGGTTTTTCATTGTTTACTTTCTCTTTTCATAGTGTGGAGGATAAGTACTTAGAAACCTGTTCATTCTGCTTGAAAACAAACATGCTTCACACAGCACCCAATTTTCAGATTTAAAACACTTTCGCACAAAAAATTGCCTTGAGCTGGATGTTTTGGGCATTTGGATTTTTTCTTTTAAAGAAGAATTGTGTTATTTCAATCTATCTTGGAGGAGAGGAGAACAAGTGCTCTGGGGGGAGCAGGACTCTGCTTCTCTTGCCTGACCAGGCAAGCAGGGGATTGCTGAAGACAAGCAGCTACTACACACTCTCACTGGACATGAACACCCAGAACTGGCTCCTGCTTTCCTTCCAGAAGCACTGGAAGGTGTACTCAGCCCCACAGGTCATGGTCATAGCTGGAACTAAAAGGCTTCAACCCAGTAGAATAATTTTTAAAAGTAATGGAGGCCTGGACCTATACCTGTGCTAGCTGTCTGGGTTATGGAGGCATTAGCCACTGGCAGGAGGGCAGAAGAGGTATTTCATCATCTCTTGCTGCTTTAAGGAGTGTGTTTAGTGCATGATTTTGCTCAGAATCTCAGGCTGAGTAGCGTGGTGTGCTTTTTTGCTTGGATGCTGCCCTGACTGTGTACCCTCTCCCTGTCACAACCTGCCTTGGTTTGGATGTTGCACTTACATACCTGGGTGTCACTAGCCTGCATTTAGGAGCCTACAAATCTGCCTGTAGTGTTCTTTGTGGCATGCTTAGTTCAGTTGTGTAATATTAATGAGAGCAAGAACTTGCATCTTAAAACCCCTTACTGTTGCAGGCTGCAAACTAGTAAGTTACAAAATATGTCACAATGCTTACTGTTTCCACCATAGGTGAGTGAAACTGATATGTGTTTTTCAGAGCTTTTTATGAGCTCTCATCTACTAATCTTGGGTACTTGTAAATAATACCAGAAAATCCTGTGCTTGTATTAATGAGAATGAAAAGGCAAGAGTCAAATGTTCACTTTTGCAGTTTCAAGTTTTTTAATTGCTAAATCAAACCCTCTGTTCTTAAAATGCTACTTATACGTTACATGAAAACAGTTTTTCTTTTATTTCTGCCTCCCTCCTCTTCTGTCAGGCTATGAAACTACATGCTGTGTAAGAGTTTCTATTTTCTTTATGTTCTCTGTTTCCAGACTCTTTCAAACTTGAAATGTTAAGGGAGGTTTTCTAGTAACTTGTGCTCCCACAGCTTCTCCATTGGTTTCAATGCCTGGTATGTTCTCTTGGGGTTCTTTTGGGTCTAGTGGTGTGAGGATGGGATTTGGAGAAGCATCCCTACCAGCTGTGAAGTGAAAAGAGAAGCAGTGCTGGAGGAAACAAACCCGCTGTTTTGTATCTAGTTGCAAAGCTGATCTGATTTCACAGTTGATCTCAAATGCAGTCTAGTTCAAGGAGACAGCTATATACTTCAGTAATACCAACAGCTGACAATTCAGGAATGTAAACTTGTTGGATTTTTACATTTCTCTTATTGTCCCAAGTGCAAGTGCCCAGGGGAATAAATAACTCTAATGTGCCTTGAAGCCTAATTTGAATAGTTGAGACCATAAAGGCACAGACAGAAGTGCATTCAAAGCCATAGTTCCTGGCAGGTTAGCTGACCAGAAGCCTGCCATGTGGGGGTCCTTCAGCTCATATGCCCCTTCAACTTGCTGTGCTGCTGCAGAGTCTTCTTTCTGATTTGGGAACTCTTCCTTCTGAGGCCTGGAGCCCGTTGGCATAAAGCATTCCTTCAAACTGGACTGAAATCTATGTTCTACCTTTCTGGTCTAGTTTTGAGCTCTTAAACAATGTAATGTGTTGAACATGTGAATGGCCTTATCTCAGAATGGAAACCGGTGGGTTTGTCTCCTGGTTTCTCTCTGTCTGGGAACAGTTGAGTTGAGTCTTCTTGAATGTCTGGCTACTGACAGCCCCAGGGCTTTTGTTTTTGCTTTGAACTTTAGCTAACTACTGTCATTTGGTTATGTTTTAGAGTACTTTGTTCCAAAAGGAAAATTAAAAGTTACCTCATCTGTTCATTTAAGTAGCAACTACTAAAGACTGAAACAAGCCAACAGCTCCACACTGCTAGTACCATGGAATTGTTTGCCAGGATTTTTATTTGTTAGTTGGTGTGATTTATTTCTTGAAGCCAGTCCTTTCCCAGTAAGCTAAGAGGATGCAAGACAATCAAAATAATTACAAATTTAGGTCCTCGGGCAAAATAACAGAGAGGCTGTTACTTGGGATTACTTGACAAAGTATTAGATGAAGGAAATTATATCCTGTCAAGTAAGGGTTTATGGAAAATGTTAGGGCTGGTGGTCATGTGGAAAAAGTAGAAGTGAGGAGAGAACAGCTTTTGTCAGATTTCGAGACAGCAGAATAATGCAGAATCACTGTCATGTTATTTACAGCAATATTTTGCTCAGGTCTTTGTGTAATAACTGCTGCTTGAGTCTGTGCTTTTATTATCTTGATTTCTTGACTGAAAATCATTCCTGGTCAAGGAGACAGGCAAGCCCAAAGGAGAAAAAGAGTGAATGAATCGTAGATAGAGGTTTCACTCACGCTCTACTCTGCAGAATCCTGTTCGCCAAGAAAGCCAGTGTAGACGAACACCCCAGTAGGCCAGTTGTTGGCATCTCAAGGGTTAAGAATGTAGTCTGTGCTTTAGCTGCTTTCACTCTTCTGTCCTTTACTCTGACTGTGATACTGAGGGACTGAGAGAGAGGGATGTTAGCCTACATAATTGTCAAACAAGTGGTCCCAGTGTTATTCTATGGGCAACCAATTGATGCAATCTGTGGCTCTGTCAACAAGTGGATCTGTTATCTCACAATTGGGAGAGATTAAGAACAAGTGGTCAATTTACAGCAATTCAGGAAAGTGGTGCTTTGTTGTCTTATTGCAGTGTCTGAGCATGCCCTAACTCAAATTCTAGCTTCTGTGTTGTAGGAGCCTTCTGGTGTGGGTTTGTTTTTGTTTTTTTGTTTGTTTGGGATTTTGCTAAGTTTAGAATATGTTATTTTCTTTCACTCGACCTTTATTTATATAATTTTCTAGTTTGTAAGTCCAGTGCTATGCACGTATGTGTGGCAACTGGGGAAAATGTGAGACAGTTATAATAAAGAGATACATCCATGTCAGCCCTTTCCTACTCACACAGCTCATGAATGAGGGATGTTTTCCCTGAGCAGTTGTGTGCTGGAAGTCATTCAGATGTGTTGCTATTTTTAAAAACAACTTTTGTAGGGCAGAATCTCTCCCTCCTTATGTATGTCTAGAAACTCATTTCTTTTATTGCAGACTGAAAATTGTATGGAACATAGTTCAGGAATTCAACTTGTTCTGTTAGCAGGCTTTCTTATTGACTTCTCCTTTCCCTTATGTCCTTTTTCAGAAAAGGTTTTTTAAAGGACTCTTGTCCCAGGGTTGCTTACAGCATGTGTACGTTTGGCCTAACAGCATGACTATGTACTTTGACTGTATAAATTGTGAGGTTGGCTCAAAGTCTTGGGCACCTAAATTTAGATGCCAGGGTGTGGTCCCATTATAGTCTGCAGAGACCTAGCCCGTGGACCTGAAGAACAGTTCAGCTGACTGAACATAGGTATCTGTTTTAGGATGAGTAGAATATACTCATACTATTATAGTGGGAGCTTAAGCAGCTAGTTGATGCAAAAATGCTTGAATCTAGATTTTTACTATCTATGAGCTGTGTCTCACCTTAATGCTCTTTTTACTTCTACCAAAGTCAAAAAACTGTTTTATGCTCCTTCACTGCTAAAACTCCATTAGTGAGTTCTCTCCTGTATTACTTTCTTTTGAAAATAGTAATAGTGGTTGAAATTCCTGAGTGCTAAAAGCTACATCTTGAAGATGTCACCTGTCTAGAACTTTCTCTAACAGTCTAATAATCAGTTCTCTGAGACTAATAGACTGGTGTCTTAGTTCAGCTGGGTAACAGGCTAGCTGCCATCCTCCTGTCCCATGTACTTGCCCTTCAGAACATCTTGGTATCAACCCATCTGACTCAAGTCAGGTTTCTTGTGTCTCTGCTGGTAAAGGAATGAGCTTCTTGCAATCTATATGCTATCTCAAAGTGTTGTGAGGAAACAGCAGTGAAGTTGTGCTGTTTTCTCTTGTTCAGTTGCATGTGCTGTCATAGATGGTCACAACTAGCTTTTGACTTAAGATGTTAATTTCTGTTGATTACTTAAATAGTGCTTCTGTACTGAAACAGTGACCATAAATGAGACTGAGTCAATGGAGTGGGGAGGTTTAATAATGGGAAAAGCTGATTTGAAGCTTTGAATTGAGATGTATCTGTGAAGAACTGATTTTTTTTAATTTTTTTTTTCTTTTTTTATAGCAGTGAAGTTTTCAGGGCCTTGAGTTCAATGTGATTAGAGTAATTGCTAGTTGTTTCAGATCAAGGAAGAATCAACTGTGTAGCTGAGCAACTCAGACACAAAGATGTCTTTTCTTACCTCCTTCTTCTTTCTGTATAGTAGTAGTTGCCTTCTTGAAGGTTCCTTCTTAGCCAGAGTGCACATCTTGGATTTTGCTATATCCTCAACATTCGGAGTGCTCAGTAACCACAGGATGCATTCAGTACTTAAACAGTGAAGTGGCTGCATGGGGGCAGCACAGACAAGAACTGAAGAATGGTGCTTAAACAAATAGATACTTTTGGTTAAATCTCCCACACTGTACAAAGTTATAGCTGAAATTGTTCCATCTTTTAGTATTCATGCTGTACAGTGTTGTTTTACAGTCCTTTTGACTTCATTTATGGGGATAACTAGATTTATGTTAGAACAGGAATAGGTTTCCACCATTGTAATAAACTAGGGGACTGGTGGAAGGCAGAGTAGCCATCTGGTAGGAATTCAGCCTGTAACTAGGTCTTTTAAAATCTCAGATTCTGAGGTAAAGTGATAGGATTGTTTGAACCATCCCTGCAGGTGTAGATTTCTTAGGAGATTAAGGTTGGTATCTCAAACTTAATGCTGATTTTTTTTCTTCAGTGTCTTGTTTTGCAGATATAAATACAGGCAGCCTGACAAGCATATTTTCTTCCTTTTCTTATCTCCCATTACTGTATCAATCCATCTGCTTTGAAACATCAGTTTGTATCTGGGTTTGTTTTTTTTTTTTTTGTCATGGCTCTTACTTGAGAGTTGAAAATTTCTATTAAAAATTACAGGAGATAAGTCTGTACGCATAACTGTATTCAAAGTTTTGCATTAATTTTTTCCAAATTTCCATTGAAAAGAACTAATTTAATTTCATGGACTAAGCAATATAATAATCTATTTCTGTAGAAATCAAAATCTCTTGAAGTTATACAAGAAGCTCTATTAAATATCACCACATTCCTTCGATGATCCAGAAGTGTGACATTTGAGTGATAATGTTCTATGCAGTGTTTTCTTCTGATCCTTTCATGTTAGTGTTAAATTTAAGAAGTCTTTAGGAAATACTTGGAAAAAACCCCAAAACATATTAAAACAACATTTTTAGCTGTTCCAAATACCTTTTTGAAGAATTCAAATCCTTGTGTTTGATAGTGAAACTTATGAAAAGTAATATGAAGGAAACTGGTGATCTGAAAATAATTTGTCCTATATGTAGCAGTAAGCAAGATTATCTACTCAGAGGGAATGTTCACTCACTAACTTTTCATAGTGACCTTTAGGGGATTTCAGTCTTGAATAGCTTCAGCTAGAATGTAATTACAGAAAACACTAGAAAATCTTTCAGACTGTAGTTGCTCACTGCTGCTAATGTGTGCATGCCTTTGAAAGGATGGTCCTGGAAGACACTGAGGTTCTGGTGGCCAGCTGATTGTGAGCTTCCAGGACTCTGAAATGGCTTCTTGTTAACAGGAGAATGCTAAGGAGGTAGTGTTGCTGTTATATATGTCACTAGTGAAGACCAAACCTAAAATAAGATGCCTGCTTCTTGTACCAGCTCTTCAGAATTGTTGCCAGCATGATACATAGGAAACATTGTGTCTGTGTTCATATTAAAAAACAAACCAAAGTGAAACCAAAAAACAACCAAAACTACCACCACCACAAACAGAAAACCCAAGACCAAAACACCAAACTTACATCAAAACTTTAGCAAAACTGTTATTGCTGAGAATAACAAAGCCTACCCAGAGAAAGAGTAGGAAGTGTTGTGGTAAGTCTCTTAGCTCAGAGAAAAATGTGAAAGCTGAAGTTGGATCATTCTAGCAGGTAAAGGTAGATGTCTACTGTTTCTCAGCAGTTACTTCTAGCATAGCTTCTTCTATGTGTCATATCATAAAGACAGTTAAATTTGGGGAATTTACCAAACATTGGTTTGTGATGACCATAAATGATTTTTTTTTTTAAATGAACTTAATAAGCCTTTTTAAATAGTATTTTCTGGGTTAACCAGGAATCATGGACTTCCTGAGCTGGTGGCTGAATCTTGTGTTCTGTGCTGCTCAAGGTGATAGACTAGATCATCATGCTGGTATCTGTTTTTAACTCAGGGATGGAAGGGACACACAATTCCTTGCACATTTGGAAATTGATTACATTGGAAATTAAGGTATAAGATTTCTGTGTTTGTGTTCTGAGAAATGTTCCCAAATGATGATTGCTTAAGAAAAGTTGGGAAAAACTTGCTCAGATGCAGTTTGGTTAAACTGCATGCAATGCATCTCTAAGAGAGAATATATGCAGCCTTTTCCACAAATATTCTTTTCTGTTATAATTTGACTATGTCTTCTACACTTCATTTAAAATGAATATGCCTGCATCCCTCCTCATGGCAAAAATACATTGCAGTGGAAGGGTTGGTGAGCAGCATTGGTGTCTGCAAGAGCTTTCTGCAGATAGTGGAGCTCTTAGGGGTTATTTGCCCCAATGAGTAAATTGTGAAGTTAATTAATAGGTCTTGCACCACCTCCATATTGAGCTTTCTGTGTACTCTATAAACAGTTGAAGAAGTATATTCTTGGGGTTATAACACAAGAACAGCAGGTAAAACTTACTCTCAGGTAGAGTTATTTGCATTAAATAACTATAGGTTATTTGTGTTACTTATATGTTCAAATATCAGACTTCTGAGTTTTTGAATGATGCACCTGGCCATACTTTGTCTGGGTGATGCTAGGTTCTCTTTATTGGTCACATTTGCAGCAGCTGTCCATAATAAACTGGAGATGTTCTTGGTGTACACCTGATAGCCCAAATTTCTTTCAACTACGTTGTTGTATAGGGAAGAAACACTCTACAATGTATTGGCTGCTGTTGGCTTCTAAAAGTTCAGCAAGGAGCCAGTGTACTGTTAACATCCTTCTGTTACAAGATGTATTTTATTGTTTACCCCTCAAGGTGTTTGAGCATTTTTTAAAGTCAGCTTTAAACATGGGATGCTGTTGACTGGGGTGGAAGGGGAAAACATGCATTACTGATACTATCAATGATCCGTTCTGTTGTTTATTTAATGGAATAACTGATGAAGGTGACTGGTGAGTGACTTGGTCATGTGCTGATGCACCTTAAATCTTTGACATTACCATTGGAACGGCTTTGATTGCATTTTTTAATAGCACTGTGCATATCTAGTAATTTTGATTTATCTTCCAGAAGGGAAGAAAAGTAGTTGTGGTGTTTCAAATGGATCAGTAAGAAGAAAGGAACTGTGCTGGTCATCAGCATAACTTCAACTCTAATTGCCAGCTATTTTGCAAAGCAATGATGATGATGTGAAATAGTAATCTTTTTCCCATTCTTCTCTTGGATGTGCTCTTCTTTCTTTATGTTCTTGCTAGTGCAGTTGTAAGCCAGTAAATAATGGTTGTAACCTACAGTGCTGTAGTTCCAATGTTTGCTTTTTCTCTGAGGTGGTTTTCTGCTGAATGTGTATGCTTTTTGATCATCTGCCTTGTGCTTCAGCATATCTATGGTGCCTGGCCTTCTGGAAGCACAGCCCAACATGACCCTTAATTGCACAGCTGGCAAGGGACACTGGTGTTGGTCAGGATCAGTTTTGAAATGCTGGCAGCCCCAGGAGCCTGTCTGCTTTCTGTACTGGGCAGGAGCTCTCTGGAGGACTGTGCTTGGTAAGCTCCAGGAGATTGCACCCCATGGGTCAACCAGCTTTACTGGATAGGAACAAGAACTATTCCATAACTTTACTTAGCAGCGTCCTCCTGTAAATTAAACAACAAAGGTTTTTTGGGTGGAAGAATTACCAGTGTAGAAATATCCATAGGCAGTGCTATTTTGTTCAATGTTGAATGTAGCTCTTTGCAGAAGATAGTGAAAAGTTACAATGTCAGTCAACCTCTACAAATTACTTTGCAGCAAGCAAGAATGTTACTATGGTTCAGAAAATCTGGTTCTTTCCTGAAGTCTTGAACAGAGCAGATTTACTTAGTCTAGCCTAGTGCAAGTAACATCATAGACTTTCCACAGGTGCATCTTGCTCAAGTTGGAATCGCTACAGGAACTGTATGCTACTTTAATATTTTGATTTTTTTAGTTTTGGGAAAGTGATGTTCTCAGCTAAAAAATTATTCTTTCAACTGTATAAACCCAAAATATCTTCGGGTTCTGGGTATTGTAGGGATTTTAATGTATTTGTTCTGTTCCAAGTGTAAGGACATATGTGGCAGGAAATTGTTTTGGGTTTTGTAAGTTGGTTGGAGTTACTTCTTCTTTTGAAGGATGTGATTGTTCTGGGGTATTCTTGGTGCAGTAGTGTGTATAGTTGAACTGAATCCAGGCCAACAGTCTTTGTTGGTATAATTACAGCAGCGAGATGTTGACCATGTGTAGGGGCAAAAATCCATGGTCTATGCTAGAAGAACTCACGTCTAGAAGAGGCTGCATCTGTTTCATCCTAAACATCCTTCTGAGTCAACTTACTCGTTCTTTGTGTCTTTGTCTTTTTTTCTTCTAGTTTTTGTATTCCTGCTATGCTTTTTCATGGTTCTTTGTTTATATTGCAAAGGTGATAAAAGATGGATACTTTTTGGGTTTGGGGTCCAAGTGGACATTTCTGCTTGTGGGCCTGTGTGAGGTTTTTTCCCCTTTCTTTCCCCTTCTCCCTGCCCTCTTAAACCCCCTTTGCTCCAGTCCCCAACCTAACTGGGGTGTTTAGGTTGATCTCTAGCAGTGCTCTGAACCCAATTTCTAGTGAAATAGGAACAAAGCTTCTGCTAACTGTACAATGTAGATCTGTCTAAATTGCTAAATGTGATGAATATAACAATTACACAAACATGAAACTCAGCCTTGGTTTTCTTTTAGGATGGTGCTCTGAAGTTGTACTTGTAATTTTTTGGTAAGGTCAGTAATGACCTAGAACAGTCCTGTGATGATCATGTAAAGCAGTGTAGTATTTGTGTGTGAAGGACTAGGGACAGGGATATCTGTATTAAGTAATTTTTTTTTTTTTTTTTTTTTTTTTTGTAATTG